>JAKTZZ010000050.1:0-51870 GCA_030579035.1 Gotozyma siamensis
TTGTTCTTTCTCCCCATCGTGGGTTTCCGTGAACTTTTGAACGTTGCAGTCTTAGCGCGTGGCTAATTAGGCTTGAGGTAGTGTATACCTTTGTCTTGTCATTGGTTTTTTTCTCTTTTGTCGAAACCCTCAGAACTGATATCTTATTTTGGCGGCGACTCTTCAATCGTGATTTGTAGCTAATTTGACCTAGAATAGTTGGGAACCCATTGTTTTTGGCCCTAATTGTTTCTAATCATGTCTCACTTTTTCTCATGTTTGTGCTCTGCGCCCCGAAGTTGACAAAAAACGGTCTTGGTTGGAGCTATTAATTTGACATCTTTAACTTCATTTCCAGTCGATTTGCTCTCGAATGGTTGCAAAACCATTCCTGTAGCTTGACTGGTTGTCGAGATAGGGATATCCACCTTATTTTGGTGTACGAAGGCCTCTGGAGCTTTTTGGGACATGATACCCTCGGATCTCGTGAATTCCGTTGACTGCTTGCGGTTGGTAAGGTTGGTCGCTGTCTCAATAATTGTCTAATAGGGAGGCAGATCTTTCCCCTTTGAGGTTATCTCTTGCATGTTTTCCTTTTTTTGACCTCTCTTGGTTAGTAGATCCTTTCCTTAAGGAGAATCCACGTAGTACGACGACCCTTTCAGAGGGAGATATTCCTTTTTTTCTCTTTGTTTTTCTCTTTTGTATACAGATGTTCCTTTTTTTCTCTTTGTTTTTTCTCTTTTGTGTACATATAGCTTAGACTTTACTGTCTTAGTGGGTTCAATACGTCCTAAGATGGGTGGTGTAGGACCAATAGTACTCTCAAGACCCCTTAGGTTGATCTCATTAAAAACCGAAACTGCTTGCAATACTTTTGGGGGGTACAAATAAAATGTTCGTACGTACTACTAGTAACTTTTTGTTCCTGACCTATTCTCTCTTCCATTGGTTTGAAAATTCACATTTGTATGGAGAGTGTCACGTGATAGTGTTAACCTGCTTATCGAATACTTTGCGACTCATTTCAAAGTAGTCGTTAGGTAGTCGTGCGACTACTTCGACTACCGAGTCAGAAATTTTACGACTCGTTGGGAAGCTCTAGGCCTAAATATGCTTTAGTCTGTAGTTTTGGAGATTAAAGAATTGCCACTTGACTCTCCTGATTTGATGGTTGTGCCATTCATACTTTCTGTTCTCATCGCTAAGGCTGGCGCTACAAGCTTATATCTCGCTACTGTTCAACCAGATCGCATTGTCACATGTAATAGGATCCAACCATCCCGTGAGGTAACTGTAATGGAAACGGAAACGTTCTAATGTGCTAGTTCCCTTGTTTCTTTGCAGATGTGTTGGTGGGTGACAATGTTGGTAAAAAATGGTAGTTATGGTTGTACGCCTCAATTTGTAATGTATTTTGTGTATCGTGTTACGTGGTACGTATGTATTATATGTTTCGTGTCTCGTATCTCGTATCTCGTATGTGCAGCTTGTACTAGCACATTACTAGCACATTACATTTTCGGATTTTCGGATAACAACAAACTTGCTGATTGATTTAAGTGATATAGGTATATCAATGAACCAACTAGTTAGTTCAGTTTTGGTTTGCTCTGGAAACACAGATAGTTTTACAATCAGTGGTAGATCAGAAAAGTTGGTAGTGGCCTTGCCGAAAGATTTTTTCGACGGTTTATCCCATATTACAGCATTCCACTCAAAAAGATAGTTAAACATCGCATAACATAAATATCGAAAGAGTCTTGACCAACTAGTAGGCTTCTGATGGTCAGTATCAATGGCATAAAACAATAAGTAGTCATCTGAAGTCATTTTGGCAATCACCATGATGACAATAGTTCTTAAACAGTACTTAAAAGTGAGATGAAACAACAGACCTTCAAATCTATCATTATCAAGACTGATAAAGCCTTGTGCTGTGCCCTGTGAATCGCAGACAAGAACCATTTTTGATGCACTAGAATCAGAATTATTCAGTATATTATCAATCATAGAAGTCAAGTCATGTTTCGCCATATCGCCGATTCCCACATCTGATAACTATTAGGGCTGAATTTGGTGTGCCTTTGTTTAAATATGCGCCTGTTCACCTAAACATCGTAGCCATTTTGATGGAACATATAAGCCAACGATTTCTTACCAACCTTAACAGAACGACGCATAGGAGTGGAAAATTCCATGTTTAAGAGTTTGAAATAGTTATGAATGTCAGGATCCAACTCGGGTTCTTCACGGCTGTAATTTCTAATTTCACTGGGTTTGCGAAGGTTCAAGAGCTTTTCAATAAAACCAACTATGAATAACATTCGTTCAAGAACACAAAGGGTGCAGGCAAAGTTCTCCAAACTAAAGTCAGCAGAGTGCTTTTTCAAAAAAGCAATAACTGTCTTCGATTTCAAGCTTGTTGGAATTAGGAAGTTCAGAGTAAATTTCAAGACAATAGCAACTCCCAGATCTACAATCCACTTCACGAACAGCGAGTAGGAATTGAATGGTGAATCTCAAACTGGAATAATGCAACCTAGAGCATCAACTTCAACCATAAAAGCGTGCACACATTCAACCTCAGTCACTTATCTTCCTCGACTTTGCAGTCTCAGCCCAAAAGATCAAACAAATATCCTGCAATGGATAACCAATCCCAGAATTGACACTGGAATGATGGTTCCAGACTCTAGCGATAAAATTCAAGTCAAACACAGTTCAAAGTGAAAGCAAAGAAAATTCTGAAACTTTGGGGGCTCTCTCTTTTTAATTTTTTAAGGTTTTTGTGTCACCGAAAAATGAATGATAAACAATGAATATTGTAACTTGAAATACCCACAAAATTAAGCTCAAAAAGAATACTGCCGAGACGTATTTCTGGCAGGCATTGTGATGAGTTAACAGTTGTTGATGAGTATTCACTCAAACGGTGACCCTTGAGATAGTTTCTCACTAAAAACTTTAAGAAAATAGGAGACGGAACAGGACGGTATGGAAATTCTGAAAGTATATTTCACTATGAAAATATTATCAAATAAAATCAATATTTACATATTTGTAGTCAACCACATAGTGACGAAGATTCAAACATAGTGCTTTACATTTTAAAATACACGGAGGCTAGACTAATATATGTATGTACTCACGCTGGAACTTAGAGCCTGTGATTTCAATCAAGATAAATCATCATCAAAATCCACAATTTTTTTTGACCACAAACATATAGAACAGCAAGACACCATATGACACACAAAATCCCAAAGATTTTCTAGCCGCATCTATGCTATTTCTTTGTTACCGTCTTGTCTCTTGTAATATCATGTTTAAACCTCAAGATATTAGCCTACTACAACTTTTTAAACGTTTTCATCTCAACTTTGTGTGTAAATGTTATTAGGTGTTCTAAGGAGTCACAGCCTACTAGTAAATACTATGCCTTGAATTTTTATTCCAGTCATTGAGGACGTCAGCGCACTCATCCTTCCGATAAGATTTGCTGTTGTTTACTCTTTTTTGGTTGTCAGTTGTCAGTTGATGGTTCGGAGCACTACCTACATATAGCCCACAATCAGACCATTAATTCTATCGCCTAAAACTATAATGCTAGAAAATTGGAAATACGCACTATTCGTCCTCATTGTATCAGGAATTTGGATGCAGTACAACATGCTGACAGTAAAGACCGCCCCTGTTGTTATAGTTGGCTCTGGTTTAGCTGGCTTGACGTCTGCTTACCGTTTAGTGGACCGCAAGATTCCCGTTCTGCTTCTTGAAAAGACAAACAAAATAGGAGGAAACTCAATCAAGGCATCAAGTGGGATCAACGGGTGCAATACTACTACTCAGCAAAAGGATAACATATACGATGACATTGAGTTGTTTCTGCAAGACACCGTCAAATCTGGTGATCCACTTGGAAACAAGGTGTTGCAGAATATTTTAGTGAATGAAAGTCAGGATGCAATTTCATGGTTGAAAGAAGATATTGGAGTCACACTGGACATTGTCAACCAACTGGGTGGCCACTCAAGACAGAGAACTCACAGATCTGAAGGTATACCTCCTGGATTCGAGATTATATCCAAGTTGAAAGCAAAACTTTTGGAGAATGACTTGTTTGAACTGAAACTTGACTCCAAGCTCATAGATATTAAGTTGAATGGCCACGAAGTGGAAAGCCTTACATACCAAGATGAGAACAGTAACAAAAAGGAGACTGTGAAGACCAAAAATATCATTTTGGCAACTGGTGGATTTGGTTTCTCCAAGGATATGTTGAAGAAATACAAACCACAATACCAAGATTTGCCAACCACAAATGGAAATCAGACTACAGGAGACACTCACTTACTAGTTGAGTCACTAGGTGGAGAGTTAATTGATATGGATCAGATACAGATTCATCCTACAGGTTTCGTCAATCCGAAAGACCGTGAGAATCGTTGGAAGTTCCTTGCAGCTGAGTCATTGAGAGGCATTGGTGGGGTTTTGCTCAATGTTGACAAACAACAAAGATTCGTCAACGAATTAGACACCAGAGATAAAGTCAGTTCCAAGATTCGTGAACAAAAAGATGAAATTGCGCTTCTAGTTCTTAATAACGAAATGTACCAAGATTTCAAGTTTCAGATTGATTTCTATAAAAAGATGGGTCTTTTCGAAGAGATCTCTGCAAGAGAAAGATTCAACGGCGATTTGAAGAAGGCACAGAATTTAGTGGAAAGTCTGGTGGAATACTCAGTCAATTCTGAAGATAAATTTGCTAGAAATCATAAGCGTCACCTATTCGATAGTGGTATTGATATAGACACACCTCTTTTGATAGCTGAAGTTACCCCTGTTGTCCATTTTACAATGGGTGGTGTCAAAGTTGACGAGAATTCCCAAGTTTTGAAGAAAGATAACAGCACGATCGATGGTTTGTTTGCCATTGGGGAACTTAGTGGAGGTGTGCATGGTAGAAATAGACTGGGTGGAAACAGTCTGTTAGAATGCGTTGTCTTCGGTACAAGGGCTGCCAAAAATGTTAAGCTATGAGTAAATAAATGAATTTAGTAAATAATAATGATCGTAGTCAACTTGACAATCGTTTCTAAATAAGAAAATGTCTACAGGTTACTGAAAGAATATTTAAAATAACTCATGACGATAATATAATTGTGCTGGTAATCTATTTGGAGCTGTTCAATAGCTTCTTGTAAACAAAGTTTTCGGACTCATCTGTGTAAATATAACCTGTATCATCTAAAAATTGTTGGAACTTAGGTAAGTCAGCTTCAGGAACATCGAAACCTGCAAGAACTTTACCAATGTCAGATCCGTGATTTCTGTAGTGAAATAGTGTCAAGTTCCAACTGCCTTTCAAACATTCTAAAAATCCAGTCAATGCTGATGGTTTTTCTGGGAATTCGAAAGTATACAGTCTTTCATTTGGTAAGTTAGCTTGACCACCAACTAAATAACGGCCATGAGATTTAGCCATTTCATTCTGTGAAATATCGATTGCTTCGTAGTCCAATTCTTTGAGTTCTTTCAAGACTTGTGAGATCTCCTTCTTTCTGTCAACGACAGAGAATGAAGTGTAGATGAATGCATCTTTCTGGTTTTCGTTGAATCTGTAAGAAAATTCAGTGACGGTTCTTGGATGGATGACACTTTGTAATCTTTGGAAAGAACCAGGGGTATCAGGGATAGAGATCAACATGAAAACTTCTTTTCCTTCACCTAGAACAGCTCTTTCAGATACAAATCTTAGTCTATCAAAGTTGATATTAGCACCTGATAGCACAGGAATGTAAGTAGCTTTGGAATGATCCAATTCAGGATGTTCTTCAATGTAACGTTTCATACCAGCAACACTCATTGCTCCAGATGGTTCAACAATGGTTCTTGTATCCTCGAAAACATCTTTGATAGCTGCACAAATTTCATCAGTGTCAACTCTAATAACTTCATCAACAACTTCTGATGCAACTCTGAAAGTTTCTTCACCTAAAATTTTGACAGCAGTACCATCGGCGAATGATCCGACTGTCTTCAAAACGACCCTCTCTTTCTGTTTCAATGATTGGTGTAAAGCATCAGCATCAAAAGTTTCAACACCAATGATTTTGACGTGAGGTGCGATTCTTTTCAAGTAAGAACCGATACCAGAAATCAAACCACCACCACCAACGGCACAGAAAACAGCCGATATTTTTTCACCATTAGTTTGTCTTAATAATTCCATAGCTATGGTACCTTGACCAGCAATGACGTAAGGATGGTCAAAAGGTGGGATGTTAGTTAATCCATTCTCTTCACTCAATCTAGTACATTCTGCTTTAGCAGTGTCGAAATCTTCACCGTAAAGTACCACTTGGGATCCCAATCTGGAAACATTTTGATATTTAATGGAAGGAGTGGCAACTGGCATGACGATGGTGGCAGGGATTCCTAGCTGTTTGGCAGAGAAGGCAACACCTTGGGCATGGTTACCAGCGGAACAAGCGATAACACCTTTGTTTCTAGCAACTGGATTTAGTTTTGCAATCATGTTATAAGCACCACGAAGTTTGAAACTGAAAACTGGTAAAAGATCTTCTCTTTTGAGATACACCGAGGATCCAGTCTTACTAGACAAGGAGACTGCGTTGGTCAAGGGACTCTCGTCAAGAACATCGTAAACTCTGGAAGTTAAGATTAATCTAACATAATCTGGATTACCATTTGGCAACAAATCTTGGGTTTGCAAATCTGGGTATTTTTCTGATGCGGAAGAGGAAGCCGACCGGAGCTGAAGGAAGCGAGGACTCTTCACAAGTGACAAGAGCCTACTTCTGGCTGCCGATTGTGATGATGAAAACATTCTGTGAAGTGTGAATAGAAACGTGAATCATCGACTCATCGCCAATATTTTTCATCATTTCCGCGAAAATTGGATAAAGTCCGAAAGTCCGAGATGGCCGAAGCTACAGAGTGAGTGAAAGCTGATAAAATTTCATTATTAGACGGTGGAGAGCTGGTTCAGCTTTGGTTCTCACAGCCAGGGCAGTTATGAAGGGTCTCGTGGATGAAGATATCACAGTCAATGCAATAGTGCGACCCACAGTCAGAGCAAGCGTACCTCGAAGTAGTGGAAGTAGATTGATTTCGTTGTGGGAATTCTGTCAAACAACTGTAGCAATTCGTTGATGAGTATTCAGAGTTCACAGGAACTTCTTCAAAGTTCTTCAGTGGGATCAGATGGTGGTAGGAACGTGCTAAATGTGTAGATAAGATAAGCATCATGTTGCAGCAAGGACAAATTGTGGGTAGTGAGCAAATCTTGGACTTACAAGTGGGACAAACGTAACCACCGTATGTGAGCTTTGAATGACAAGAACAGAAGGATGGGATATCTTCCGAGATTCTAGATGGGAACCCCATTTTAACCAAAGTGAAACTTTTGTTGATTTTATTGACAGGCAAAGGAACGACAGATTCCATTATCAGTTCTTGATAGTGATGCTCATTCAGGATAACTTTATAACTCGATTCATCACCATAATTTGTCTTTTTGCAGATTTCTTTACATACCGACACCTGTGCTGACAATCCAATGATATTGACTCTAATTTTCTCCTCCACAAGTGATGTGATGGTCTTGTGAATATTACCTGGATCCACAGAGAATAAAGATCCAAACAGGAAAAGAACTTCTCTAGTGCAGTGAGAAGGAACATGTAGCAGAAGCCCTCTTGCCATTTCAAGCGCATTCTGCAAAGAAGGATCTCCTTTCGGTTCGAGTTTCTTGACCGATTTCAGGACATCTATATGATCTTGCGGATTACCACTCACTTGACTAACCAGTTTCGCTATACCATCCCGTATCACAATTATACCCAGTTGAGAGATAGGATTCTGATCAAAGAACTCAGTGACGAATTTGATTGAATTTGTGATTGTAAGATCATGTCTGTTGGGTCTCAAATCTTTTTCAAGCATCGAAGCACTCACATCCACCACCAGTATCAGATTTCTAATGATCCCTCTTTGAAACGGAGTCACATTCTTAATGACTCTTCTTTTCTTCGATTCTATGAGCCCTGCAACGATCCCAGCCAGACTCCCGCCTTCATCTTCTTTCACGATATCCCAACTTCTCTGGTACTCATCTTCCCATGAATAACCCCCATCTTTCCCCTTCAACTCCGTGGTGGGAGCGTTTCTTCTAGTTCTATTTGCCACTCCACGTTCTTGTCCTTCGTCCTCATTCTGTGAGACGTAGTCGTCGTCGGAGTCCATCTGAATGTGCGGATTCGGCGTGCTTAATCTAAGCAATCAAGGCCCAGGTTCATCGCCAAAAGCTTCAAAAATTATGAGAGAAAACAGGCCATCGCTTCTAACCCGCTTCTTTAAAAATTTATTACTGAGCTCATCTCTCCAGTTAAAAGATTCGAACTCGAGCGAACTAGAGATGCTGAGGTGTAGGTACAAGGCTGCCAGACTATTAAATCACCAGCAGAGGCTCAGCCATTCAGTGGCTCATGCCTCGGTTGCGAAAAAAGCTTCGCACCTTCTGTCCGTCCTTGAGTCAAAATCACATCCACAACCAAAATCAAAGCCTAAGCCTAAATCTAAGGTAAAGAGTGCTCCAGAAAGACAAGTTCAGTCAGTAAGAGAGAGATATAAGAAAAATTTCAAGCCAGTAGAACTTGACAGATCATCCCAGACGCCATACTCTTTTCATAGAACATCACAACTCAGTTACGACCACACCAAAGCTGGTCTCACGATACCTTTGAAAAGTTCAGATTCAAACTATGAGAAACTTTCACCACCAATATATGAAGATCTCCCGAGATTAGAACACAAACTATCCAGGGTTTTGTTTTCTCCGGGGATTCACTATTTACAGGACCCAAGATCTCAAGTTTATAACTTTGATCCACATTTGAGTGAGATTATACCAGTTGATCAATTCGATTTTGCAGCCATTCCTAGATTCATCAGTGCAACTAAAGACGAAACGCTATCCACAGTTGCTAAACAAAACAAAGCCCAGTTTTATAGTTCCACATCCTCAATGACGGGTGTTTTATCACATATGCACTATCTATTGTCGAACTTCAGACCACAAAGTTTATTAGAATTCACGAAACATGTTCCAGAAACTTATGGGAAGTTCACTAAAGGTGCTCAACTTCCAGCATCGATTATTGTGAAGAAAATGGGAGATGTATTTGCTGTTGAATCGGACAAATCCACAGATCGTGAAATGATTTTATCTTTACAAGGTCAATCTCTTGAAAGAATGTTGACTAAAACTCCAAAAGAGTTTCAAAGATATAAGATTAATGAAGAAACAGGTCGTTCAGAGATAGGAACTGAAAATGAACCAAATGTCTATCATTATGCAAAGATGGACAATTTCATAATGAGATCACAGTTGGATTGTTACGACGGTAGACTTCCAGGAACAGGATCTTTTGATTTGAAAACCAGAGCTGTGAGTGCCGTTAGATTCGACATTGCTAAAGTTGAAAGAGATTCCACCGGATATCAAATTATCAAAAACTTTGGAACTTATGAATCGTTTGAGAGGGAACGTCACGATCTGGTGAAATCTACTCTTTTGAAATATGGTTTGCAGGCTAGAATAGGTGATATGGATGGAATTTTCATAGCATATCATAATACAGTGAGGATGTTCGGATTTGAGTATTTATCATTGAGCAAGATTGATGAGATCTTACATAGTTTTGGACTTCCTGATTTACATAAAAACAAAGATTTTTATGAATATGGAGCAACTGAAGATAATCTTTTTGAAGTTATTGATTTGAAAAGTGAATTGAGTTCAAAACTAGCTAATGATGAGTTTAAACTATCAATGAACTTATGGAATACTATCTTGCAACAAGTTATTGATAAATTACCTTCCGGATCATTTAGATTTATAACCAAAGCATTCCCTGTTTCCGAATTTGAAACAAAATTAAGAGTCATTGCTACACCAGTAACAAATGATGAAATTGATAAACTTCAAGGCCTCCCAGTTGAATTCAATAAAAAGCTCATAGAATCTAGAGGTGATGAAATTCTATTCAACAAGATTGTCGAAAAGCAAGTCAAAGGTATAAGTGATTTGAATTTAGAACTTGGTCAGTACACTATCGGGTATGATATTTTTATCAAGAGTTTCATAGATGGCAAAGAGAACACATACAGACACCCAGTTTACAATAGTTTGGATGGTAATTGGGATATTGAAGCAAAAATCGTCAGTCTGTCTGCTAAGGAAGCGATTACTTCTTACGCTCAATTGTTGAATGAAAGAGTGCAAATGTTGGCAAGTGATTTAATTGAAGATGATGCAGAAGTCACTGAATTTGTGAACATCTTGAGGCAATATAGTGAAAGAGGAAGAAAACTACAAGACATATATTCAGATATGCCAATTGTCTGGAATAACGAATGAAATGATCAAACTCTTTCTTCTAAAAAGGAAGAAAAGAATAAAAAAGCATGAATTAAAACAGGATATTATATTATGAGACTCTATAGAGGTAAATAGAATGTACATAGACACCCTTTATACCCTCACGTCTTGTAACTCCACGGCCTGTGGTTCCTCGACGTAATAATATTTAAAATAAACGTACTGGAAAGCAATGTATAAATCCAGTCCGGTTTGGAACAATGCAAAAATTAAAAACAATTTACTGATATTACTGGCACCAAAGACCAAATAACTTATCTTTGTGGTATCACCACCCATCCAACTCAAAAGCAACAGTAATTTGAAACCTTCAACTGATTTCAATTGATTTAATAGTAAGATTTGCGGTAATGGTAACAGAGACTCAATGAACAATCCAATGACACCAAGTATCTCACCAAACTGTTTAAACTCTTTCAAAATAACAGTGAGAATGATAACTACCACAACAAACCTGAATAAAAACCTCCAAAATGCACGAGGTGATTGCCATTGCCAAAACTTCCACACTCTTTTATAACTCGGATCGAAAAACCTCACAAAATGCAAAAATATAGTCAAGATCACGTCCCGCACAAATGATCCGACACTTCTTATGTTTCTCTCTTGTCCATTACCTTCCCCAATGTATAAATCGTACAAATGTATCAGATCTTCCAACAGGCCACTTTTTTTTTCATAATAATGAGCATTGAAATCCGTTGGTCTGTACTCTAGTGACACTTTCAACAGGACGCACTGGATCACAAACATGACAATGCTCTGTCTGAAGAGTGCCATCTCATACGGGATGATGAAGTAGTAAGCGATTCTCAGCGTGCTGGCAATGAGCATTGTTGCACAGATGTCTAGTGAGAAACCCTTTGAGGACCGTTTCTTGTAGATGCCCCATACCGTTGTTCCGTAGGAGAAGAGGGGCGTGAAGGAGATGAAGTTGGCCAGAATTAGCTCGACGGTGAGCCACTCGGGGAGGTAGAACTGGTTAATTTGCTGCTGGAGGGACTCCATCTGTGTGTGTGCTTTATCCGGTTTGTTTACGTTTCGAAATATATTTTCAGAATGTGAATTTTTAATATCTATATAGACTGAATTCTATGGTACAGATTTTTCCTTTGAGGAGTGCCCTTTCTAGACGCTAGACGGGAGCCTCCCGCTTGCTGGACAAGTCCTCCAGCGGGACGGCCGTGTACTTCGGCTCGGGCTTTGGCTTCGTGGAACCGTAGCTGTAGAGGAACGCACCGAAGAAGACGAGGAACGCACCGAAGGAGCCGGTGGTGCTCAACGAGTTGTCAAAGAGGTACATGCTGAGCAGCAGACTGGTGAACTTTCTCAGCAATAGGACAACGGACACGGTGAGCGCGGTGGTGTTCCCGGCCAGCATGTTGGCCCCTCTGACACAGAAGAACTGGGTTAGGACGTTGAAAGCCAGGTAGCAGATCTGTTTAGGAATCTCAAAGCCAAACACGTAGAAGTACTCCGGGTAGTTCCACAAGGCTTTGAACTCGGTGTAGATGTTCTTGGAGATGAAGATGAAGATAGGCAGACCAAACAAGTGTGAGTAGAAGACGTTTTCTTTCCAGTGTTTACCATATTTGCGGTAAGTCTCTTCGTTGTAAAGACCCAACAAGGCCATGAGGATGGCTGCTAGTAACAGGACACCAATACCGATCATGAACAGAATATCATCTGAAATCACGCTGAGAAGACTGGTGGAGGCTTCTTCTTTAATTTCGTCCCGTTTGGCGAAAATTTCAGTGTCTTTGTACAAAGTGGTGATGATTGCACCCAAGGTCAACAGGGCAGCACTGGCCACTTGGATACGGTTGTATGACTTCTTAGCAAAGAGGTAACCAATGATCATAACAACAGCAGTCCCTGAACTTCTGAAGATGATATGAATAGGAATGGAAACTTTAAACATAAAGACCGAATTGTTGAGGACACTGACTAGGAAAAACATGATGATTGTCCATGACCACCTCTTGAGAGGGACCTGGTTCTTTTTGATGTAAAATGGAGGTCTCGTACGATCAAAGAAGTTGATATATCCTTCAAGTGCAATGAATAAGAACTGAAAGAAAGTGACCACGTTACCACTTTGTGGATTATTCGTGACGATTTTCTCTAAGGTGATGACGTTGGAGCAGCATCCTCCAAAGATGAGCCCGATGATCAGTGCCCACTCTTTGAGGGCGATCTGTCCAATTGCAGAAACAGAAGTCATTGGGTTGTTATGATTATAGGGTCCAGTAATGTTGCAAATGTTTTTCCTGGTAACGACCTGAAATTTCGCGCGCCGACTGTAAACAAACAAGCCACACGCGAATCGTGGGGTTTATTGCTTTTTTACATGTCAATCAGGATTTGTCCGCTGTATGAACGCTCAAGAGATGAAACTGAATGTCTGGTGAACCGCTCATCTAGCCTATAATTATCCTGGGCCTCTTCTCTTATATGCGCCATTTGCGAAAGTTTAATTAAATTAAATAAAAACAAAGTTTAAGAAACTGCAACAATTTGAGTTTTGCAGATCACTGGGAATTTACATTATCGGCTAATTTGCGACAGTCTGCTGTCCATGTGGTATGGATGACTGGACATGGACATCATTAACATTAGACATTGGACATCTTGAACATTAGACATTGGACATTAGACATTAGACATTGGACATTAGACATTAGACATTAGACATTGGACATTGGACATTAGACATTAGATACTGGACAAACTACACAATAAAGACCTCATTTGCCTATTATTATACAGCGCTCTACTCGAACTTGGTAGGATCATCCAAGATCCCAATCCCACGGCCATCTCTTCTTCTTCTCCAAACACGACGACTTCCTTTGACGGCAACTACAATCACCACTATCAAGAAGAGGTATCCTATAACGCCAAACTGATGAACATTGTCCAAAACCCTTAAAGTACCGGCATATGGAGAATTTCTCAATTTTGAACGAACATAACCCCTGTGTAATTGTTGAATGATTGCTAAAGTTTCACGTATGAGATGTGGAGATTCAAGAGTGTTGATCTTACCTCCGTATGGACTCTCATCGTAGTAATACTTGTTTTGATCAATAATTATCACATCACCTGCTTGATATTCTCCATCGATTCCCAATTTCTTCAAAATTTGACGGTTTTCACCCTCTGAAAGGTCAAGGTATTGTAATTTGACAATTTCATTCTTATCATGCTTAATTTCTTGGGACAAGGCCTTGATAACTTTTTTTTGATCCACGTTTTTATCATGTTTCAATTTTTGTACCAATTCTTCTTTGTATTTTCTGCCTCCCAAGATCTTAGTAAATGTTGCATTTGAATTCAAATCTGCATAGTCTTGATATCCAATAAGAAGTCTGTTGAGGTATGCCACTGAAGTTTTTTCATCTTTAGAATCAATAAACTGGATCACATGTCTTTGATTTTGATTTATACCAGTGATTGTATGAGCCAAAGTATCTTCATTAAGTTCCTGGATTGTCTGATGGGCATTTTCTCTGAGCCAATCAAGCACACGCCATTGATCCCTGATATCGGTAGGACCAAGACTATGATAAACTTCAGAAAGACCACCAAATTTCTTCATGCAGATCAAAGTGGGTAAAGTTGCAGCAGTTTCAATGATGTATCTTTGTTCACAAAATTCCCTTATTGGTTCTGTTTTGTTATATGTCAATGAAGAATAGATGTTTTTGTGTTGATTTTTAACAAATTCTAAAATTGAGGTATCGTTTGATTTCAAAAGATGGGTATGTGGCAAAGAAGCAAGTGGTTCTGTTAAGTAAGGCAACAATTCGAAATCTTCGTGACTCACTGTTTCAGAATCGTACAAGTACACAAAGTACGTTTCTGCATCATGACCAGGTAGTGAGAATAATGGACTGGTGTAAAATTCTTGGATTCCTAGATCTTTTAAACCTGCTTTATCAACTTCTGGCACTTTAGAGATTTCTAAAACTCGTTCTGCAAACTCGATAATCGAATTAACTTCCAACGGATAAACTTCTTGATCATAATTAATAACTTTACCTTTAAGAACTTCTGGTAATATCAAGACGATTTGAGGTTTGTTCAATTCTAAATCTAACGCTTTACATATCTTGACATTGTTCAAACAGTTGAAATGGCCGGTATTGAAATTCGACTCTAATTGATATGACACCACTTTCCATTTTCTCAGAAAACTCATCGTCTCTTCAATGTACGGGGTCTTGAACGATCCATCACTTACTTCATCCAATGAATCAGTGAGTTTTTCACTAGGCCAAAAGGATATTAATGTTGGCTTATCAATTGGATTGCCTAACATGACCAAAATTTCATCAGTAGAAATCAACTTAGACCTCGACTCAACGGTAACGTCAGTCAATCCAGAAAACTCACGAACACTTTTCTTCATAAACTTGATTAAATCCTCTTCTGTACGTTTGTAATGCTTAGGATATTCTCTAATGTACCCATTTGGTCCATATAATTTCAACGCAGGGTATGCCCTGATGTGCTCCTGCTGGCACAGATCCCCGCTCTGGACACAGTCGACCTGGACCATCGAGATCCCCAAATGATGGCCTTCCTCGTGGAAATCATGCCATGTCTTCTCCCATGTTGGAGCCAGATGCTTACAGTGAGAGCAGTAAGGACTGAAGAACTCGACTAGGTGGAGTCCCGAGGACAGTACCGTCCCGAAAGTGGACTCCACGAGCGGCTCCGGGAACTCTACGGCCAGGGCCAGCGGCAGAAGCAACAGCCAAAGAAGCATTTCGGTGGTTACAAGTTAGGCAGAGCTTGTATTGTTGTTTTGGGTATTAAATAGAGAGAATCGTATTACCGAGGGGAACATACCCCCGGATGTCGATTATACTTAGGTATCAGTGGGCGTGGGTGGAAAAGCGATCAGTAGTCTATTTAAAGATAGGAATATCATATGCGTGTTGTAGTGGTAGCAGTAATTAATGATGAATGTGCCAATATCCATGTGCTCTATTGCAAGTTGCAGATCTGAAGAGATTTTTGTATAAAATCTGCTTATACTAATAAGCATACTAAGACTGAAGACTACTTGATACATTTTTTTATTATACACCAGGTAGCAAGATTATCGAAGCTCGTAGTAAGAAGAAGCTCATTGGCGAAACTTTTTCAATTTTCAAGCAAATCAGATGAGCAGCACAGTATTAAGAAGAGTAATTGGAATGTTCTGGCGGCATGCGTTCCAGCGATGAGGAGACTGGCACTGGTAAGAGACACTAGAGAAGAAAAGGGGGTCACATGAAAGTACGATAGTATTGGCACCCAGAAGACATTTTAGATCCTCTATGGATACCGACTTTGTAAATTTTATCTTTCGGCTGTGAAGATGACGATCCATTGGAATATTTCACTAACAAGATTTACAACTATGACAGTCTCATTCACATTGGGCGCAGTTCGTTCCATCAACGTCAAGAAGTTTGGTTTGATACATAAAAAGGAGGAGCTCGCAGAGACGCTGTTAATCTCCAATTCGACGTCTTTGAGAGGTGTTGAGGTGTTTTCTCTCCACAGTTTTCCACACTTCAAAGTTCAGCCTTCAACAGGAAATGGAATCGGTGAAAAGTGAGACATGAGATGTGAACGGCGGCCAATGGCCATCCCATTTGGCATAAGAATTAAGCTCATTTTGATGCCGTGGGATTATGGAATCATGGATGATATTTAGATAAGCCAAGAACGAAGAACCTTGGCTGTAGATCGCCCCCCTTAATCTTGAAGTGTCAAAGATAAGAATCTTTAGTGAGATTATGTCAACTCGGGTTTATTCGATTTCACTGTTGGCTCACAAGAGAGAAAACCTTTGAAAAATACCACCAGATCAAGTTCAAGGCGACTAACGGACATCTCCAAAAGCCCTTTTTTCCCACACTTCAAGTTAAAACTGGGAAGGTTTGTGCCACAAATGTGAAATATTCGATGCCGATCAGTCGAAAATAGCCACAATATTTTGACAGCTTTCAGAAATTTCCCCGAAACTGTGCGCATTCCTGAGTGTGCTTATTAGCGCCAATAAGGCTACGAATTCCTCATTGTGGTAACTCACACAATTCTTGCCGCGTGACGATGCCCAGCGACGTTGCCGAGCCATCAGAAATCAGTATTTAATCATCTGCTTTTGACCTAATCAATGAAACCGAAATTGATCACCGTTCCTACTAAAACCAGAGAGGCACATATAAAGAAATGGGTTTACTTACAAAATTCCAATCTTCCTCATCGAAGGAGAACGCCTCAATCTCTTCTATTGAACGTATTGAGGTCCATGATATCTCCAAAGACGAGTTCTCCAAATCTCAGTTCGATGTTGAAGACATCGAAAAGGCCGATATCGATACACCAGATTCTTCCATCTTCGGTAATGACAGAAAGAGACTAGCACAGACTTTAGAACAAAGACACTTGCAAATGCTTGCACTTGTTGGTGTTTTCGGTACTGGTATTTTCTTGTCTTCAGGTGGTGTCCTGGCAACCACTGGTCCAGCAGGTATGTTCATTGCATATGCGCTCATTGCCTTGATTGTTGGTTTGAATCAAGTTGCTATTGCAGAAGTTGCCTCATTGATGCCTGCCTCATCTGCCACTGTTCGTCATTTAGAGCAGTTTATTGATCCAGCATGGGGGTTCGCTTATGGTTGGATTAGTGTTTGGGGTTCAATCATGCCTGGTGAAATTAGTGCCGCTGCTGTGATTGTTTCATACTGGACAGATTTATCTCCAGCTATTTTCATCAGTATTTTCATCGTTGTTATCATTGCTTTGAATTCATGGTCTGTTAGATTTTATGGTGAAGTTGAATTTGTTTTTGCCATGATCAAAATTGCATTATTGATCGGTTTGATCTTTGTTTCAATCATCATCACTTCTGGTGGTGGTCCAACTGGTGAAACTATCGGTTTTAGATATTGGAGAGATCCTGGTCCATTCAATGCAATCTTGACTACTGGTAGTTTGGGTAAATTTGCTGCGTTCTGGAGAGCTTTATCCGGGGTTGTTTATTCTTATGGTGGTGTTCAATCTGTTCCTGCTTTGGCTGCTGAAGTCAAATATCCAAGAAGAAACGTCTTCACCGCTTGTAAAAGAATTTTTTACAGAGTTTCCATCCTTATGTTAATCACTGTCTTTTGTTTAACTTTGATTGTTCCTTCCAACAACAAGATCATTGCCAACAGCACAGGTAATGCCAAATCATCCCCATTCGTCGTTGCTATCAACAACGCACACATTAAAGTTTTACCAAGTATCATCAATGCTGCTGTTTTGACATCGGCTTTCTCTGCTGCCAACTTGGGTATTGTCCAAGGTTCAAGAAACTTGTTTGCCCTTGCAGTTAAACATCAAGCACCACAATTATTCCTAAAGACAAATAAAAGAGGTCTTCCATACAATGGTTTAATCTTTGTCGCAATCTTCATGCCATTAGCATACATGAACTTATCCACAAATGCAGCCAATGTTTTCAACTGGTTTCAATCATTGACCTCATCTAACTTATTAATTGGTTGGATCTTCATCTCTGCTAATCATATTCATTTGACAAGAGCAATGAAAGCACAAGGAATAAGCAGGGAAAGACTTCCACATAAGTTCAGATTCGGGGTTCAAGCAGCATGGATCTCAGGTATCGCTTCCACAATCTTGTTATTAACTGGTGGTTTCAAAAATTTCGTTCATGGTCAATTCCAAATTGCTTCATTTTTCAGTGCTTATTTCTCCATCCCATTATCATTTGGTTTATACTTCTTCTGGAAATTCTTCAAAAAGACAAGATACTGGAGACCTCATGAAGTTGAATTGGAAGCGTTGTTCAAAGATGTGGAAGAAAACCCAGAACCTCCAGCTCCAAAGGTTAGAGGCTGGAGAGTCATTACTTTGTTATGGTCTTAAGGTAAAAAGTTAGAGAGTGTGTATTTTTGTTTATCTTTATTTATTTCTTTATTTTATATTTGAATTTTTAGTGAAACTTTGTGTAAAGTGTAAAACATGTATTTGTTTTAAGAATATGCGAACCTCCGTTTACACAGAAAGGCATCATCATCGTAGACACATATGAGTTTTACGGAAATGATACCTCCCGTACGTGTCCCTATGCGTGAGTGAAGGTCGATGAAGATGATTACATACAATGATTTATTGCCATTACACAGTCAAAACTCTTTGCAATTCCTAGACTGTTGATCAAGTTTAATTATATAGACATTTGCCTTGCAAGAAATGAAGAGAACTTGGGTTTATAGTAGTGTTATAAAGAGACTTTCCCCTGGAACTATGGACGACTTAACTCAATGGAATCAATATCATGACTCATATTAAGAATGATTGATGTGGTTTGTAAGTAGTAAGGACGGTTACGATCCCTGCATACTCACGTGACCATCCTTCTCACCTTTTCTCACTCAGCCCGAAAAACTGAAATTCTCATCCGAAAATCTCAAAAAATCCCACTCCCAAATTTCCCATAAAACAGTACAAATTAAAAGAATGTCGAAAGCTGCTTTCCGTTCCATCAAAAACGTCGTCAATGGCTACAGCACCGCACAGGTGAAGGTCAGAAATGGTGCGTTGTGCTCTACTTTTTCCCCCCTTTTTTCTCTGTTATTCTTTTTGATCTCAATCAAGAAAGGGGATGCGATAAGACCCAGTTACTAACATGCTTTCCATCATAGCCACTTCTAATGAGGCCAATGGACCTTCGACCTCCGATATGGAGGATATTGCCGAATTGACTTACGAACAGTGAGTAATCTGAACTGACATACACTCTTGAGGGGTTTTTAATACTAACTTTTGTTTCTTAGTGTTGAGTTTTTAGAGATCATGGACATGTTGGACAAGAGACTTAACGATAAAGGTAAGAACTGGCGTCATGTTGCGAAAGCATTGACTGTGCTGGATTACATTGTCAGGGCCGGGTCGGAGAACACTGTGCGTTGGTCAAGGGATAATTTATACATCATTAAGACGTTGAGAGAGTTTCAGTATACCGATGATAACGGACATGATCAAGGGTCTATTATCCGTGTCAAGGCTAAAGAGTTGACTTCACTGTTGAGAGATGATGAGAGATTGAAACAGGAGAGGGCTTTGCGTTCTGGGAATAGAAATAGAAACCGTAATAGACGTGATCGTGATCGAGAAGATGAGGATGAAGAAGAGGACGAATTAATGAGGGCATTGAGGGAAAGTAGACAAACTGCTGAAGAAGAAGAAAGAAGAAGAAATGCAAACAATGATGAAGATGAAAGTTTGGCTACTGCTTTAAGATTAAGTAAAGAAGAAGAAGAAGCTAGAAGACTTAGAGAATCACAAAATCAAAATTTATTAGATCTATCTGAACCTCAACAATTTGTTCAATATGATATATGGGGAAACCCAATTGATCCAAATTACTTGGCCCAACAGCAACAACAGCAATTGTTACAACAGCAGCAACAAGAGCAACAACAAGCGTATTTGTTACAACAGCAACAATTAGCCCAACAGCAACAGCAGCAGCAACAACAAGAATGGCTACAACAACAGTATTTACAACAACAATACTTGCAACAACAACAAACTGCAGCTGCTCAACAGCAGTACTTACAACAGCAACAATATCTCCAACAACAACAACTTCTTGCCCAACAACAGCAACAACAACAAGAAGCCTTGAAAACAGGCTCTAATAATCCATTTGCCATGAACCAAGAACCAGCCAAACCAATCTCACAACCAACGCAACAACAACCAGTCCAACAACAACCACAACTCACTAAGACCCCGACTGGTTCACAACTAAAGAATCAACAATACTCTGAACTCAACCAACTTCTTGCCCAAGGTACAGGCATTGACACGTTTGGTAATGAAGGTAATTTACGTATTCCTGCGCAATTCACCAAGACTGGAACTTTCATCAATTCATCAGGGACAGGTATGCGTGATAATAGTCAGACTTCAGCCAATCCATTCTTGGGGACTCAATACACTGGTGTAGCAAGCACTGGGATTGTGCCTTCTTATACCGGTTATGGATTCGGTAATCAGAATCAAGGCGGTGCTCAAAATGGTCAAGGTTCTCGTAATAATGAACAGAGCTTGATTGATATCTGAGGAAGAAGGAGACGAGAAGAAGAAGAAGACGTTTGTTAAAAGAGTTTTATTTTGTATATCAGTTTGTTTATGTATTGTACTGTTTTGTTTGAATTAAATGTAGGAGAGTACGAGAAAGAAAAAAATTAACAATCATTAAGTATATGCAACCTATCTATCATTCTCAGCGACGAGCTCTTTGTACATCAAACGAGCATTTCTCTGTTCCCTATCCTCTTTCAACAATTTTTTAATCTGAGCAGATCTCTCTTCAACAATCACCAATGCTTTCTGTGCACATTGTAACAAAGTTGTAGCATCAACGGGCAGACCACCCGATTTCGAAATCTGACAGACTTCTCTGTTCTTGTTCAATGCAATGGTCAGTTGTCCGTCTTGTAACAACTCCTCTTGTAATGTTGCATCAACGATTCCCAACTCCACGGCATCACCTTTGATATTCTCCTCAATCAATCCATTATTGAAAAATGCAAACGACACACATAATGGCATATGCAGCACAGATAACGGAACAGGCTCTCTTTCTTCCAAAGGATGAACAATCACTTGCTCTCCAGAGACAGTCACGTCGTTTTTTCTAAAATGTAATAACCCAACAACAACGCCCAAACAACTAACATCAATAAACCCACCATCACAGTTCAAGAAATGCACATCGGCACGGACACTCCAGCACTTAGCACCGGCAATCACACATAATGCTTCAAGATCCAACGCACCTGATCTTCTCACTGCTTTCTCCACGGTACGCGATATCAATAACTCATCATCACTCTGTCTGTTGTTCTCAAACATCGCAGATGCCATCGGTGAGATCTCCGTCGACACCTGGAACCGACCTTCGAACGGTCTCGACTCCAAGGGCTCCACCAGATTGGCAGAGATCCGCACAACGACTCGCGTCTCGCCCATCTGGACATCAACATATCCAAATTCGTCCCCGAGTGTGATCTTCACTGGTCTCGCCTCGTCCAACTTGCGCCCGTCCAGACGGATCCCTTGCGCGAGGGCGCCCGTCACAAACTCGCGCTCGTTCACGCTGATCTCGATGTCCTTGGCCATATTCCCTCTAGACAGTTGCTGTCACTAATACTATCACTATAAGTATCACCATTATAACACTATCACCTAAATAAATTTTCATCCCCATCACACCCGTACACCACACCAGATTGCCACTCGAAAATTGGACCTTAACAAACCCTTTAACTAACAACTACACACACACACACACAACGAAATGCTCAGAATCGCCCGCCCGCTAATTACGCAGAGACTCCCGGCCGCACGCCTCTACTCCAGCAACGCCCCGCTCAGCTTCTTCCAGCAGGCGCAGCTTCCGGCGAACACCGTCGTGCGCTTCGTGCCCCAGCAGACGGCCTGGGTCGTGGAGCGCATGGGGCGTTTCCACCGGATACTGGACCCTGGTCTCGCGATCCTCGTCCCGTTCATCGACAAGATCCAGTACGTGCAGTCCCTGAAAGAAGCAGCCATCGAGATCCCAACCCAGTCCGCCATCACTTCGGATAACGTCACTTTGGAAATGGATGGTGTTTTGTACATCAAAGTTGTGGATGCCTATAAGGCCTCTTACGGTGTTGAAGACGCAGAGTATGCCATCTCCCAATTGGCACAGACGACAATGCGTTCCGAGATTGGTCAATTGACGTTGGACCATGTTTTGAAAGAGAGACAAAGTTTGAACCATAACATCACCACTGCATTGAATGAAGCTGCTGCTGCTTGGGGTTTGACTTGTTTACGTTATGAAATCAAAGATATTCATCCACCACAGAACGTGTTGGAAGCAATGCATCGCCAAGTGAGTGCCGAACGTTCCAAAAGAGCCGAGATTTTGGATTCAGAAGGTCACAGACAAGCTGCCATTAATATTGCTGAAGGTGCCAAACAATCACAAATTTTAAGTTCTGAAGCACAACAGGCACAAAGTGTCAATGAAGCTCGTGGTGAAGCCGAAGCGATCTTGGCCAAGGCAAGAGCTACTGCCCAAGGTATTCAAGAAATTGCTAAAGCAATCAATGAAACTCCAGGTGGTAAAGATGCCGTCAGTTTACAAGTTGCTGAACACTATGTTGAAGCATTTGGAAAATTGGCTAAAGAATCAAACACAATTGTTGTTCCTGCTGGTTTGAACGACTTGGGTGGGTTGATTTCTAGTGGATTAGGGATTTACAACCAAGTGAATAGTTCATTCCAGAAAAACAATGCTCAAACCAATGCTCAATCAACTCCTACAAAATCAATCAAGGAATAAGATCTTCATCTAGATAGACTTGTTCCGTCATTCTGTACATAAAATTTTAATTTAATCTATAATATTTTTTTTTTTTGGTTTCATGTATCATTTCTTTTTGAAAAATCCATCTAATGGTCCCATTGAAATTTTCTTGACTGGTTTTTTAGCTGGTGTTGGTTTCTTCTTTATGTTACCGATCTGTTCCATGTTTCTCTTATTATTGGCATTCATTGAGTTCATATCATTCAACTGTTCTTCTGCCAGTTTCTTCTGTTTTCTATCCAATTCAATCTTTTCAATATATTTATCCAATTCATCGAAAGTATACTGTTTCATGAGTTCTTCTTGAACTTCAGGCTTCAAATATGAAGATATCAAGAATATTGAGTACTTCACTTTAGCTAACTCTTCTATTTTCGTAGGTATTTCCTCATTGATATCCAATGGATTTATGATTGGTTTTAAAAGTGTTTCAAAAATACTCTTTGGGAAAGAACTTTTAACAACTTCAACTTTCCCTTTCAAGAACTCCACCGTTTTAAGCTCAGAATATTTGTAAAACAACTGATCACCTTCCTCAATGAACTCACTTATCAAACTCAACGAATTACTAACTATCGATTCAGGAAGTTCATTGATCCCAGGGATCTCTTCCTGTATTAAATCAATCAAATCATCTAACGTTTGATATCTAGCCTTCGTTTCACTTGACCCCTTACCGTGGAAATATGAAATCAAACAATAAACAAAGTTAAACTTCTTACAAACATAAATTTCACTGTTTTCCAATATCAATCCATGTGAACCATCTTCATGATTTTCCAATACCATCGATCTAACCGCTTTCCCTTCTTTCTTCGTGACTGACCTCAAGTGATTCTTAGGATCATGTGGATTATCACCATCATAAACTTCAATCTCATACAATTGGGATTTCTTACCTTCATCTTCATTCACCTCATCTCCTGAAGCCAGAACAAAACTCTGTGGTTCGCCAGTTCTTGGACTCAGCAACTTCAGCAGCTTGACAGTGTCGACGTTCTCGGGGAAATACACCACTTTAGTGTTCTTGAACGACATTTGTCTCGGGTTCAACGCGGTTTCGGAAGTGGGTCTCTGTTGGTATTAATTAGATCTTAAAATGTGTAGAAAAAAAGCGCGTATGGTATAAATTGATGGAGAAGTTGTGTAAATTAGTTGTGATTTGGGAGATTAAAAATCGCCGATTTGAAGTGATCTTACGAGGGCTAATACGGTGAGAATCATTCGCTGAACTACTCCCAAATCCCCCGAATTAACGGGCCAATAATTCCCATTCCGCGTCTCTTAACCGTATAAAAATGGGACAGGACTCATAACCAGCTGAGTATAAAAAATATCATTGTTTAACAATATTAACATTAAAAGACCCTATAACACCACGAAATTACCGGAGTAACAGGATGGGTGTGCACTCACTGTGGAAGATACTTGAGCCCTCTGCGTGCCCTGTGCGACTTGACTCTCTGAACAGGAAGAAAATGGCCATTGATGCCTCGATTTGGATCTATCAATTCTTGAAGGCAATGAGAGATAAATCAAGTGGACAAGGTTTGAAAAAAGCCCATGTTGTTGGGTTTTTCCGTAGGATTTGCAAACTATTATATTTTGGGATCATGCCTGTGTTTGTATTTGATGGTGGCGCCCCATTGTTGAAAAGGGAAACGATAAGGAAGAGAAAAGAGAGAAGAGTTGGGAAACGTGAAGGTGCTGAAAGAACAGCAAGGAGGTTATTAGCCATGCAATTGCAGAAGCAACAACAACAGCAGAAGCAGGAATCCCCTGTGAAGGAGAGTAAACAGGATGAGGAGATTGAGTATAGATACATGGAAGATTTAAACAAAACACCAGAACAACTAGAGCAAGAAAAAAGAGCAAAGTTTAGATCTACTGATGAGTATCATCTTCCACAAATTAAAGCGTTTGAATCAACCAAGGACGACACACGTGTTGTCACAGATGAAAAAGAGTTGAAAAGCATAGCTGAGCAAGTTGATGAATTGGATGGGATTGATCTAAATACGATAGATCCAGCATCTGCTGAATTTGCAGCGTTACCATTATCAACACAGTACATGATCCTTTCTCAACTCAGATTAAGATCCCGTTTAAGAATGGGATACTCAAAGGATCAATTGGAGAATATTTTCCCTGATTCTAAAGATTTTTCCAAGTTTCAAATCCAGATGGTTCAAAAGAGAAACTATTTCACACAGAGGTTAATGAATATAAGTGGGATGGATACCAGTGGGACTAGTGCTGATGATAGAGTCGATATGATAAGGAGGGTTGCTGGTGAGAAGGGGAAAAGTTACAGGATCCAGAAGAATGAAGGGGGTTGGAGTTTATCGTTGGATGATGAAGGTACTTCTGCTGCTAAAGCCATTGATTTAGAAAAAGAACAGAAGAAGAAAATAAAAAAAAGTTTTGATGATGATGACGATGAAGATGATGATTTGGAATGGGAGGATGTTTCATTGGAACCAACTGCTGCTAAAAAAGTCAATTACTCAATAAGTGCATTGCCTCTGCCGCCTGCCGCTTCAGTTTTAGGTGAAGAAGGAATGGAACAATCAAGCAAAGCATTTTCTTTCAGTCCCAATAAGAAATCAAAAAAGTCTAATGTTGAAGAACTGAATGATTTTGAAGAAGAAGAAGATGCTGAAGATGTGATGAAGAAAATAGAAGAAATCGAATTGATCGAAGCCATACAAAAATCCAAAGCTGACTTGAAAAAACAACAAGAACTTGAACAAAAGATGATTCTTGAGACTATCAAAGAACAGCAAGATCAGGAAACTAGTGAAAAGAAAGAAGAATCAGATAAAAGAATAGATCCTACTTTTTTTGAAGATTTACCATTTGATTTACAAGAATTGAAACCTGAATCAGCAATCACTTCAATGACTTCAACTGAAGCTACCCCAAACCCACCAACAGGTAAGACAACCAAAACTTTAAACGCCTCTAGCAATTCAGTGATCTCTAACTCGTCCAAAAAGGTCCCATTCACAATCCCCAAATTTTCAAACTTGCAAAGCAACATCAAATTAAGATCAGAAATGGATCATATGCTCAATTTGAATCCACAAATCTTGAACTTCAACAAGAACAAGAAACCTTTGCAAGATTCAAATGGAGAATCTTTACAAGTGCCAGAATCATCGCAGCCACAGCCGACTTGGTTCAATGAGGAATTGAAAAACCCATACAGCAAAACTGATTTTTCAAATTCTACTTCACCTGCACCTGTTACTTCTTACAAAAAAACCTCCACAGAAATTCAACCCATCAAAACTCTACCCAACACTGAACGTAAAACTTCTCAGGTGTCGGATGATGGTCAGTTTTTATCATATTATGAAGTGCAGGAACTGCTGAAGAAAAAACAAGCTGAAAAAGAGGAACAAGAGAATGGAGAGGATGATGTTGAAGAGGTCATTCCTGATGTTGTTGAAGAGGTTAATCCTCATATTGTTGAGAAGCCTGATAAAGCTAACAAGGAAAACGCAACCGACGAAATTATCGAGATTGATCCTATCCCAACCCCAGCTGTCACCAGTACTACTTCAGAACCTCAACCGAATAACTCTGAGCCAGCCAATGACTCTGGACCACCCACCACGCAAAAAGAAATAATAGATTATGAATTTTATGAAAGTGACGAAGAACGACTCGAAGAGCAACTTGACAAAGAGGAAGAAGAACATCAACAATTCCAAAAAGACCTAAACCCACACATATTACAAACATTGAGCATTGATCCACCTTTCACATCTGGACTGGACTCATCATCACTAAATGACCAACATAGAAAAGATCTCAGAGATTCTGATGAAGTCACCCAGGATATGATCAAAGATGTACAAGAACTGTTGGCTTGTTTTGGTATACCCTATGTAACGGCCCCAATGGAAGCCGAAGCACAGTGTGCTGAGCTCTTACAGTTGAATCTCGTTGATGGGATCGTTACTGATGATAGTGATGTTTTCCTTTTTGCAGGAGATATGGTTTATAAAAACATGTTTCATGAGAAAAACTATGTTGAGTTTTACAATGGGAGACAGATTGAGAAAGACTTGGGACTTGATCGTTTGAAATTCATCATGCTTGCCCAGTTGTTAGGTAGTGATTATGCAGAAGGTTTGAAAGGTGTTGGGCCTGTGAATGCGATGGAAATTTTGGCACATTTTGGAGATTTGGAAACTTTTAGAAATTGGTTCATAGATGGGCGTTTTGACATTGAGAAACAGAAAACCGAATCAGGATTTGAAAAAAGGTTAAGGAAATCATTGGTGAAGAATGCTGTTGATTTGGATATGAGTTTCCCTGATGCAAAGATTAATCAAGCATATTTGGAACCAGAAGTTGATCATGATAAAACGGCATTCGTATGGGGTTCTCCTGACCTCGATCGATTACGGACTTTCCTACATGTGAATATTGGCTGGGGTCAAGAAAAGCTGGATCAAGTTTTGATTCCATTGATTAAAGACTTGAATCAAAAGAGACGTACTCAGAGAACTTTGACCGAGTTTTACTCAGTTGATGAAGTAAGACAGTATCAAGGAAATAGAAAGACGAATAAAAGGATCAGTGAAGCGAAGGAAAAGATCAAAAGGAACAAGAAATCGAAACTCATGCAATGAATACTATGAATCACGAATGACGATATGAATCAACGTGCAAAAAATGCCTCTTCTTCCCTTTGTATGACTCGAATAATCATTTTTTTGACGCTTTTTTTTCTCCAGATTTTTCATTCCCACCTCGGGGTTTCGGAGAAAGTCTGATTTTTCGGTAGGCAAATGCCGAAGGAATATTCGATTGCGTCATCTGAAACTTCTCTGACTCATAGAAGTTCGGGTGAGTCAAAATCGTCTGACACAATCATACGCCATATAAAACCCGCTTTCAGTCCCAACAACTTATCCAAATCTTATTTAATTCAATCCACGAGTCACACGGACTTCACATTCGGCACACAAACGCTTCTGTGAGATTCCTTGACTTCAAGAACAACACTCCCCCAACCCACGCTCTCCACGACCTCACGCTACTCACGAACTTCACTTCTTATCCATTATTACATCTTTAATCAAAAGTACATTCTTTCAAGCTCATTTATTGTTTCATAACCAGTTTTATTATCATTACCATTACCGTTTATCACTTGCTTTATTGTTTCATAATGTCTGCATAAATAGAGCCTCCAGCTCTGTCCATCGTTCAAGCGTTTCATTTGTTCCTTTTTCCAAGTCATATCCTATAAACTATAAAATAGGAAGTGTCACAACACACTTCTTCCTCTATTCTTCCAATCCTTGTTTTATTCAATCATGGGTGTTAACGTTCAATTAGTTACACCTCCTTCATCCGTCGATCTTGCTGGAAAGCTCGACAATTTTACCCAAACTTCTCCATCTCCTGCTTCAATTGTCGACAAGAAGCTCGAGTTAGGAGAATATGTCAAGAAAGTTTCAAATCTTATTCTTTCCCTTTGGCAGAAGCCTGCCACTTCAAACCTTGTTACTCCATCTCCACTTAATTTTCAAAATTACGTGAAAGAAATTCTAAAGAGATCAAGAGCATCGTTACCAATTCTACAAATCTCCTTATTTTACTTGTTCAAACTTCAATCTTCAATCAAGAAGACTCAATCAGTTTCATCCCATCATCTTCATTGTCCAAAAAAGGCATTCTTAATTTGTCTTATTCTTGCTTTCAAGTACACCATGGACTCTAATTATAAACTTAGTGCCTGGTCCAAAATGTCAGGATTGTCGGTCCCTGAATTACGCAAACATGAGATGAACACGTTGATGGAATTGAACTATGAATTGAACGAAGTTAATCAACCAGGAGTTTTTGATACTTGGGTCTCTTTCCTCAACAAATCCTTCACGGAAACTACTGATCCATTGACTGTTAGTTCATGTAAAAAGAGAACCTTCCAGAACGATTTTGTGGAGGTTGAAACTAAAAGAGTTAAAGTCAATTAATAATAAAAATATGCACGTTATACATAGCCGTAGCTTCCGTTCGCTATTCGCCGTTTGTGGTTCTGAGCCCCGGGGTTTTAGCAGATCGATTAGTAACGTTTGCTGTGCGTGTGGTATGTACCGATTTTCTCCGGACCATCTATAAAGAGGAGTCCATCCACTAATTCAAGCCCAAGTTATTTTAATTTGATTTAGCAATCACAATTACAATGTCTCCAAGTTTACCAAAAAAAGTCATAATCGCAATCACTTCTAACAACGACGTCTTCTATGATGATGGTGCTCGTTCTGGTCTTTTCTGGTCTGAACTTTCTCACCCATACCACGTCTTCACCAAGGCCGGTTTTGATGTCTACTTCACTTCTGAGACTGGATCTTACTTCTTAGATGAACACTCTGTCCATGGTGGTCCAGACTTCATCAGTGCCGAAGATCTTGCTGAATTGAACGACAAGAGTGCCCCAATTAACCAGGACTTGAAAAACAAGTTCAAAAAGGCCTCAGACGTTGATCCAAAAGAATTTGGTATCTTCTTTGCCGCTGGTGGTCATGCTACTCTTTTCGATTTCCCAACTGCCAAAGACTTGCAAAAACTTGCAGAAGATATCAATAACAATGGTGGTATCGTCTCTGCTGTCTGTCATGGTCCAGCCCTTTTGGAAGGAGTTTACGGCCCAGATGGTGAATTGTTAGTCAAGGGTAGACGTATCACTTCTTTCAGTGATGAAGGTGAAAGAGTCTTGGGCTTAGATGCTACCTTGAAGAGACACAACCTCGAGACTTTGGAAACTTTCTTCAAAGCCCATGGTGCTAACTGGATTTCTCCACCAGGTAACGGATTAGGTCCACACGCCATCACTGATGGAAGACTTGTCACTGGTTCTAACCCTGCTAGTGCCCATGAAACAGCCGTTCAAGCTGTCGCTGCTTACGAAGCCCTCTAAGTTTATTTTATAGTTTCTTGAAATGAATGTTTTGTTTTTAATTTTGAGTGTAGATTATTCAATTAGTGCAAGTCTCTGGTACACAATTTCTACAATTCTTTACGAAACAACTGTAAAGTATAATTAAACGCTATCCTTTACTTGGTATTCTATTTTCACCCATTTTCAGGTTCCAATTTAAGGGGCAAAAAATAACTCTGTCATTTTTTCTGTTTAAAAATATATTCAGAGAACTTTTAAGGTTTAAATTTAGTCCCGATTTTTTCAGTTGGGCCGATTTTGATTTCTAATCAAGATTCGATCTAAAAGAAACCCTTTAGCCATCAAATTGAAATCATATGGCCAGTTCTAAGACAATTAGTAGCAGTGAGGTCAGCTACAAGCAAAACGTTTCTTTTACCGAGGAGCAAATTCTTTTGTCTAGTTCCCCTTGCAAATCTTGACAGGAGGTTCCTCCGCTCCTTCTAAATTTTTCTAGTATATCCAGTCTTTTGTCTCTCAATAAGCCGTTTTTAACTGTCTATCAAGCTTCGGTAACACATTCTTAATCTCTTTAACTTTCCAGCAAATCAATTTCTAAAATCTCATCAAGCACAAACTTCAAAGTACACTCAAAAAGTCGGGAAATTCGAGGATGCGATCAAGTCGTATCTCTTTTTTCTCTGTTCTGTTCCAGAAACCCAATCTGTGCATCTCCAGTGAAAGTTTCATTAAAAATTTTGTTTTGATAGGAAAGTAGATGAAAGCTAATGAGGTCAAGAAGAAAATTTTGAGAAACTTTTGTATGAGGGGTCAATGCCTTTTTCTTACATTTTTTTAAAGATATTTCATAGTTTTGGATTTATTTTACTCCAAAACAGTTAGAGATGTGTAGTCGAATTGAAGACCGAAATACTCCCATTAGGGTTGGATCCCTGTAAAAGAAACCACAAATACAAGGAAATGCTACGTAGCTTTAGTTTTGGATCGGAAGATAGTTTGTATCTTTTTTTTTTTTGAATCCATTAATGTCACTATAAACTCCAGAGATTCAAATGGTTCATACTTAAGTCATAACTATTCCTGTTTGTGAGCAGATTCGAATCTTTGTTCACAATTTGCCATCCAAGTCTCGCAAGCTGATTCCATTGGATGATTCATTGATTTTTTCCCATTAACGCCAAAAGGGGTCCTGTCATTCATTCATCAGTCTTACTTCGGACTTTTTTCTGATTTTCCCGAGTTTCTGTATCCTGCACAGAGAAAAAAATGTAAAAAATATTAAATGATAATTAAAAATATACAATTGTGCCTCCTGAAATCAAAAAAAAAACTCGAAAATATTTGACCTGTTTAGACCATTAAAGTTAGCCCACTATGTCACTCTTGAAATTTCTAGAAGCTTTAGTATGAGGTGTTAATGCTTGTTTTATACAATTTTTTGGAGATAAATACAATTTTTGTGCTGAATTTCTCCAAAAAGTTGGGAAATGTATCGGAAAGGTTGAAAACCTGGATATGGATATGCCACAAAGTAGCTTGCTTTATTGTTTTCAAGTCAATAATGAGGTTGTCTTGACCTAGAATTGCTTATTGTGTGGAATCATGATAGTGTCACAAGCGACCAATCAGGTGTCAATTTCAAATCGGAAGCTCCACCACACCTTTTGATTTTGACAGAAACACATCTCTCAATAAAACAAAGGGGAAAACTTCCAAATTCCTGAAATTTAGCTAAATCTTATTACTGGTCAGTGGTTTCTTTCTGCTGTGAGCTTTTGACCTATGTTACAATTACGGGCTCTTCTTTGAGAGGCCATCTTATATGTGTCTCAACTTGCCACCTTCCATTGTTGTCTTCTGTTAAAGCGAAAAGGCCCAGAACCTCCACACTTCAAAGTTTCATTTACCCGATATTCTTTCCCAGCCACAATTCGATTCAAACGGTTTTTTGACTTGAAATAGTTGAAAGCTCCCAATCGCGGACTTGAAACATAAAGTGTGGATGGAATGAGGTGTCACCCACACCTCGGGTTCTAGATTGTCGGACTATCTAGAAGATCAAACTTGATCTCCGTATAAATACCAAAGAGACTGTCAAGCTTTTTCTCCCAAGGGCCAAGCAAGACCTTTTCTTCCATCCAATTATGTCTTTATCCAAATCTGGAGAGTCTAGTCTCTCTGAGGTTGAGAAACGTGAAGCTGCTGCGTACGATGTGGAATCTGTTTCCAGTGGAAAAGACTCCGATATTGACGTTTATGTTCCTACCCCGATCCATTCATGGAAGGGAAGAATTTGGGACGCTTGGGATAAACCATCTAAAGAGAGATGGTTCTTATTCAAGTTGGATTTTTTAATCATGTTCATTGGTGGGTCTGGTGTCTTCTTGAGATATTTAGATCAAGCCAATTTAAACTCTGCGTTTGTGTCAGGTATGAAAGAAGAATTAGGATTATATGGTAATGAGTTGAATTATGCAAACACTTTATTCAGTATTGGTTATGCTATTGGTCAGATCCCTTCAAATATGTTGTTGGCAAAACTTCCAAAACCGCATTATTACATTGCATTCTTAGAAATTGCATGGTCAGTCTTAACATTTGCTTCCGCCAACATTAATGGTCCTAAAATGATGTATTCAATCAGATTCTTTGTTGGTTTGTTTGAAGCTGGTCATTTTCCTGCAGTTATGTACATTGCTTCTAGTTGGTATCCAAAAGAAGAGTTGAGTAAGAGAATCTCAATCATTCAGTTCAATGTGTCAACTGGTCCAATGTTGAGTAGTTTCTTACAAAGTGCCGCATATACAGGATTAAATGGTGTTCAGGGTCGTGCTGGTTGGAGATGGTTATTCATTGTTGATGGTATAATATCACTTCCATTGGCAGTTGCAGTGTTGTTCTTCTTCCCAGATATCCCAAGACTTCAAAAACCAAATTGGATTTTCAGTGAAGAAGAACTTCGTTTAGCCAGATCTCGTGTTCCAGTAGAGGCCAAAGTCTATGCTTCTTTCTCTAAAAAAGATATCAAGAGTTGGTTCGGTACATGGCAAGTTTATTTTTTCCCTGCAATTTTTGTTCTTGAATCCCTTGGTGGTCAACCATCATCATCAATGCCCTTCTGGTTCAAAAGTTACAATGGTGAATACTCAGTTCCACAAATCAACAATTACTCAGCTATTTTATACGGTGTCAGAATTGCAGCCACTATTTTTTATGGTTTCTTAAGTGATGATTACTTGAGAGGTAGAAGATACATTGTCATTTGTATTAACTCAGTGATCATGTTCGCCCTTTGTATTGCCCTGATTGTTATTCCTGTTCATCCAGTGAATAGATCTGGAAGATTTGCAGTTTACGCCTTGATTGGTCTTTATGCAAACGGTGCCCAACAATGGACATGGCAAAACGATGCCACTATGGGTGAACCTGCCAAGAGAGCCTTTGTTGGTGCTGTGATGAATGCAGTCATTTATGCGTTCCTTGCTTTCGTTCCTATCTTTTTGTTCCCAACTAAACATCAACCATTTGTGAGAAATGGTAATATTGCAAGTGCAGTTTTCTGTATTGCAACGATTTTTATGGCTTTAGGTGGTGCTTATATTGAAAAGCAGAAGAAAACAAGTGGATTCTTTAGAAGTGTTCCATTATATGAAGTTGAAGAATTAGAAAGAAAAAAGAAACTCGATAACTCTTCAGAGGTTGAAGAATCCAGTGAAGTTGATGAAAAAGTCAAATAATGATTCTTCCCTTTGGCTTATTTTAGAATTTAATATACATATGGTTTGATTTTGAGGCTTCTGACCTGTAGTATGAGCAAACAGTGCATAAACTCTGATACCCAGGCCCTGTTTTTGCTACTTATCGTTTTTTCTAATTTTCATGATCCAAGTTGAAGGGAAAAATAGGATCTACATTCTTGCATTTTAATAATTATCGGTTGCCTTTATCACTTTGAAAAATTTGTTTGAAAGATTGATAATATTGAAGAGAATATACGAGAATATTGACAGCAAAAAATGGGAGATTCAAGGCTCAATATTTAACCTATAGTAAAACCTTAAGGTGACATACAACCTAATCAAATTTAAGATCGAAAAGAATCAGAAACCATATCGAAACACAAATATACAGATAAAATCAGGATCCCGGGTACAATTATCGGTTTTTTTGACATTATTACAGTCTGCGGATTATAAAATATCATACCAACCACTTAATTGGTTCCAATTTGGGTTCTACGAGGAGATATATTCAATTTTTGAAAAACTTTTCAGTCCTCAGATCGAGGAAAACAGTGGAAATAAACCGACATCAAAAATCTCAGATAGTTTAGTGGTTAGAATCTCCGTTTGTCGTTAAGAATTCAATTCGAATTCGAAAACATTCAACTCATGGTGGACCGGGGTTCGATTCCCCGTCTGAGAGTTTTAATTTTTTTTTTTCGCCCAATTAGGAAATTTCCGGAGTCAAATGTTGAGGTAGGGGTGTGTGTTACTGTGAGATATCCTCACTCAGACATAGTGATAGACAATAGACAATAGACAATAGTGAGACAAAACAGCGCTTGGATTTGAATAACGACCAAGGGGAATTGAAAAATCAAGAGAGCTACAGCTATCATGAAGCCATCAGTGTACGCCATAAAGCCTTAAAGGAGAGATTATCAATGACATACAAATTTAGTGCAGCGCAGTTGACTATGCATTACAAAGATTTCATTCATGATAACAGCATTGAGAAGGAGGACGAAGTTATCACTGCTGAGCATCAACAACGTTAATTTACAAACATGAGATCTGCCATTTAATGCGTGAGGTGTTTGGATGCTTGCAAAAGGGTTTGTTGCCCCTTACTTAAATCAATATCTACATCACGTGACTTAAAATCTCTACCTACATCAAAAAAAGTCCCAGCCAGAACTGTCAATGTTTAACAATCAAACAACCACTTCCAAAAGTCTCAAAATTATCACAAATGTTGACCCGGACACTGAGATTGCAGGCCCTCAGTGCGAGAAGAGCGTACAGCACCTCTCCTGCGGTATGTCTTTGCCACCTATAGATCTTGCTGTTTTTTATATTTATATTAACACACATCCACAGAATTACAAATTGACTACGTTATCAAACGGGATCAAAGTCGCCACGAGTCCTGACCCGGGCCATTTCTCGTCGGCGGGGATATACGTTGATGCGGGATCTCGATTCGAGACTGAGTCGTTGAAAGGTGCGTCTCATTTGATGGATAGATTAGCGTTCAAATCCACCACGAATTATACCGGACAGGAAATGATGAAGACTTTAGAGTTATTGGGTGGGAATTATCAATGTTTATCAGCTAGGGAATCATTAATGTATCAAGCTGCTGTTTTCAACAAGGATATCGAAAAAGTGTTTGGATTATTGTCAGAGACTGTTAAATGTCCGAAAATCACCAGTGAAGAATTGGAAGATCAGAAAAGAACGGTTGATTATGAAGTTGCTGAAATTTGGAGAAGACCTGATCTATTATTACCGGAGATCCTTCATGGGGTCGCATATAGTGGCAAAACACTAGGGATGCCACTTGTGTGTCCGACTGATAGGATCCCATTAATGACTAAAGATGTTATGAATGAATACAGAAACAAGTTTTATAATCCACAAGGAATCACAGTGGCATTTGTTGGTATCCCACATGAACAATCCATAGAACTTACGGAAAAATATCTTGGAGATATGACACAATTACAACCAAAAATCAAACCTATTGCCTCTCATTACACAGGTGGGTATGCCAACATTGAACAATTGCCTGATTTCGAAGATCAATTCGCACATTTCTACATCGCATTCGAAGGGCTTTCATACGATGATCCTGACGCGTACGCACTCTCTGTCCTGCAGACGTTGTTGGGTGGTGGTGGCTCGTTCTCTGCCGGTGGGCCAGGGAAAGGTATGTACTCCAGAGTGTATTTGCAAGTGTTGAATCAGTATCATTTCGTGGAGAATTGTGTTGCTTTTAATCATTCATATACAGATTCTGGACTTTTTGGATTTTCAATCACTGGTTTGAAAGAAGCTGCCCATGTTTTACCTGAGATTGTGTGTGATCAATTAGTAAGAACCATGTCTAATGATGATAGTGGGTTGAAAAAAGATGAAGTTGAAAGGGCCAAGAAGCAGTTCCGGTCTCAATTGTTGATGAATTTGGAATCGAGAATGGTACAGTTGGAAGATTTGGGAAGACAAGTTCAGACTCGTGGTAAGAAATTACCATTGGAAGAAATTGTTAGAAATATTGATAAGTTGACCGTTGATGATATTAAGAGAGTCGCAACCAGGGTTTTGACAGGGAATGTTAACAATCCGGGCCAAGGTACAGGTAAGCCAAGTTGTGTTTCTTTGGGGTTTGCTAAAGAATTGGATATATCGCCGGTTGTTGATTACTTCAAACTCGGTAAAGTTTAGATTAGAGAGATAATCGACACATGTACATAGTCTTTATGGGTTCGTAGTGGCGACGAAGAAGAAGAAGAACTACAAAAACATGATCTAAATATAGGGTCATTGAATAAACGTAATAAAGCATGAGAACATAAGGCTAACCTCTTTGTTCACTCAAGTGTTCGGTACCAACATAAGTCCAACCACCAAACTGTTTCTGAACAGAATCACTTAAATATTCATTAACGACACTATCCACTGGCAATTCATTAGTGAATTCTTGATCGAAATTGGAAGTGTCGAAATTGTCTTTAACACCAGGTATGAAAGGTGGAATATATTGCTTATTTTCTAATTTTTGAAAATCAATTGATCTGAAGAATGAATGTGATTTGATCTCTTCTGGACCATTTGAACCAAGTCTATATTTTGGATCCCTGCTTAATAACTTTATTAATAAATCTTGTGCATGTTTATCAAACCCTTCTGGGAATTTCAATGGGTTTTTGAGAATCTTTTGATACATCTTATTAGTATCTTCATCATAATATGGAGGTAAACCAGTCAACATTTCATATAGTAATATACCCAAAGTCCACCAGTCAACTGATTTGGTATAACCTGTACCCAACAGTAATTCTGGTGCTAAGTACTCGGGAGTACCACAAAACGTCTTAGTCTCGTCTTCATTCTTCATGTTTAGTTTACATAACCCGAAATCACATAATGCAATGTGTCCTTTGTAATCTAACAGGATATTTTCTGGTTTTAAATCTCTGTAAATGACATTCATGTTATGTAGACATTCCAAAGCACTTAAAAGTTCACAAGTATAAAATCTTGCCCTTGATAAATCAAATCTACCAGCTTTTTGTAAATGATAAAACAATTCACCACCATTAATGAAACTCAACACAAGATATAGTTTTTCTGGTGATTGAAATGAAAATTTCAAAGGAACAATAAATGGGTTGTTGACCGTGGCAAGAACAGTTTTCTCACTTAATGTATGTATGACTTCATTTTTGGCAATAATGTTGGATTTTCTAATAGCTTTCAAAGCATAAATCTTTCCTGAATCTTTTTTACGTACTTGCATCACTTTACCGAATGAACCTTTACCAATAACTTTCAATAAATCAAAATCATCAATAGTTAAATGTTTGTTCAAATTTGGTTTGAAATCTAATGAAATGACGATTTCACCGTTATCAAGTGCATCGAACCCAGGGTATTCGTTATCTAGTTTGATACCATCATGGTTCTTGAGTCTAATTGGGTTACTTATGTTATCAAATCTTAAGTTAAGAGTCTTGGATGCAATCAAGATATCCTCCTGTTGATTTTTATTTTCAATCTCATGATTATTCTCATCTAGTAATATCTTTGGCAATTTCAAAAACACTTGAAAATTCAATTTATTACTCAACTTTGTGACATCAAATGATATAACCTTGTTGAAAACAGGTTCATGAATCGATCCTTGTTCCGCATCAATCGCAACAATGGTCTTATCGAACTCCAACGTGAAATAAATAAGCGCACTCTTCAACGGCTGTGTGTTTGAAGAGGATGGGATTGTAATGTTTGCAGGAATGAATTCACTTCCGTCTGTATCTGGACCCAACTTGTTTTCTTCCAAAGACAACGAGTTCAGTTGTCTGATAAGCTCATCCTGCTGTACTTGCCCTTGTCCAGAAGAGCACTGGATCAGTCTCGACACGAGATTCTTGTCGAAGTTCAAATCGAATGGAATATTGAAGTTGTGACCGTTATAGATCTTGATGGTTAACAAACCGGGGCTGAAGGAATTGATATTGTCTGGTTCTTTTCTCTTGTCGTTGAGGTGTGAAGACGTCGAAACGGACTTTCTAGGGAGATGGACCTGGCTGCTCGAGGACGCCTCTGAGTGTGGGTCGTTGGGGGTTGGCGTGCCCGGCTCGTCAGGGACAATGGTCTTTCTTCTGTCTGGGGCCTCGTTCCTGCTGAACGTCGAGCTGCTGTCGTCAACGTTGACGGACGTGCTCTGCGAGTGGATGGACTCCGCGTCGCCCTTGTGCGTGGGAGACTTCGCACGGCCGAAGTACTTCTTCGTGAGCTTGATCATCTGTGCCTTATTGCTTATATGTGCAATTTGTAAACAAAAACTTTTCTAAATTTATCGATTTTTCTGAAATTTTGAGTACTATGGATTAAAAAAAAAAAAAAACGAATTCCGAGGTACACCACGTGACTAAATCACCCTGTATTTCCCAATCAGGAAAATTTCCCGAAACACGCTTTCTCCAATTTTTCCTCGTTGTTGTGGAAACGAATGAAATTTGAAATTTGTAAACAAAAATAATCCAGCGTTAAAAAAAAAAAAAAAACAGAAGAAAAAAAAAAAAAGCGACACTTCTGTTGTTTGAATTTGAGAATCTGCTCGTTTCAAAACAAGGCAAACCACTCGCTTCTTCAGCTGCACACTCGGTTACCCACCCTTACACTCGCTCACACTCGCTTACACACACTCACCCGCATCCACTCGTTTCATCCGCTCAATCACTGCTTACATGCCTGTGAAGAATGCTCCAGCCTAGATCCAACAACAGCTTTGCGAAGCACGCCGCGAGAACGGCCCTCGCCACCAACAGCAGCATCGCCAACATCCCGCCGGGCCCTGCGGGCTCCAAGAGCACTCCCGCCCTCAAGAACCAGACCCCAAATCCACGAGACAACCACTCTAATGGGACAACAAACGAAATCGACAAGATCGTGGAGTCAGTCACCAATGCCACCAAGAGACTTAGTCAGATCTCCACCAACACCTCCTCGTACGAGCGGAAGTCCAAGAGCCACGTTGGTCCTTGGAGACTAGGGAGAACGTTGGGCAGGGGATCCACTGGACGAGTCCGTTTGGCTAAACATAGTGAGACTGGACAACTTGCCGCTGTCAAGATCGTTCCTAAGTCCAAGTTTCAAAAGAAGCAAGGCGAGGACGACGATAAGAACTCTTCCCCTTACGGGATTGAGAGAGAAATCATTATAATGAAATTGATCTCACATGAAAATATCATGGGGTTATACGATGTTTGGGAAAATAAAGGAGAATTATACCTTGTTTTAGAATACGTTGAAGGCGGTGAATTGTTCGACTACCTTATCAAAAAGGGGAAACTTGACGAAAAAGAAGCTGTTCATTATTTCAGACAGATCATTAGTGGTGTCAGTTATTGTCATCAGTTCAACATTTGTCATAGAGATTTAAAGCCAGAGAATTTATTACTTGATAAGAATTTGAATATTAAGATTGCTGATTTCGGGATGGCTGCATTGGAAATCAATCATAAACTTTTGGAAACTAGTTGTGGTTCTCCTCATTATGCATCCCCTGAGATCGTGGCTGGTAAGAATTATCATGGTTCTCCAAGTGATGTTTGGTCTTGTGGTATTATTCTTTTCGCGTTATTGACCGGCCATTTACCATTCGATGATGAAAACATTAGAAAACTATTGATGAAGGTTCAAAGTGGGAAATTCGTCACTCCTAGTTTCTTAAGTCCTGAAGCTAAAGATTTGATTTGGAAAATGTTGAAAATTAATCCAAATGATAGAATTAAAGTCTATGATATTTTGAACCATCCATTATTGAAAAAATACGAAAACAATAACAGTCAAGATCTTGAACATAATGATCAGATCAAAATTCAGAAATATTATCATGATGTTGGTGATTTGAAACTAACCAAAGAAAAAATTGATCGTGATTTATTAACTTCATTATCAATCTTATTTCATGGTGCTAAAGAATCTTCATTGATTCCAAAATTGTTACAACCTGGTTCAAACCCTGAAAAAGTTTTCTACTATCTATTACTGCAATATAAAGAAAAACATCAATTGAAAGAAGAATCCAAATCCAACAATTTGAAGAAAAGTATCAGTAATGGAGATGGTTTATTGAAAAAATCAAGAAGTACAATTCACACCACTATCACCAACCAAGATGGATCTACCGATGTTACAGTGACTACACAAAGAGAAAAACCATTACAACCACCACCGCAACTCATCCCAACCACACCAAGCAAAAAAATCACTAAAAGGGCACCATCACAATTACAAATCTCTGCATCTTCAACATCTCGTCGTGTCGTCAGTTTCAACAATAAGCAAATCAACAACGTTCCTCAAGGAATTTCAAGATCTTCTTCAAGAATCCAAAACACAACAACAGCACCAACACTTGACAATTCAAAGAAACGTCAAAGTATTCTTCCACCATTGCCTGATTTGGACTCTGATTGGTTGAGATTGGACCCTGGCAATTATCAATCCAAAGGTTCAGGCACTGAATCTAAAGAGTTTGCAGCACTGTACGAAGCTGTTTTCAGTCATATTGAATTCACACCAAAGAAGAATCAGAAGACCAGTGATCCCTTTGGTTTCATCACTTCTCAATCTCCAATTACGGTCAAGAAAAGGGAACAACTCATCAAAGATCATGCCAAACGTCCAGAACCTGAATCGAACCCACAAAAACCAATTGAACAACATTCTAGAATCCCACGCACTAAATCAGGAAGAAAAGAACTAATCATCACACCTCAAGTTCGTAACAAGATTTCGACAGGTGATTTCAACACTAATGAAAAACGATTCATCTCAGCTCCTTTGAACGGTGCCGCACCAACGATTCAAAAATCATCAACTTTGAAACTTTCAACATTAATGGATTTCAAAACTGGTGAAACACCAGCCGGATTAGTCAAGAAATCAACCTTGGATCCAAACTATAAGAAACGAATGATCAGTAACAATAATGCAGAAGTGTTGAACAGAGTTGGTGTCAGTTTAAGAAACTCAAAGGCAAACTCCAAGATCTTTTATTCCAAATCATCAACTTCAATGAACTTGAACACTATCTTAAAAACCCAATCCATCATCAATCAACCAAACACTACTGAAGAAGCCAGGGAAAACGAGGCAAAAGTTTCAAGAAGAGGAACAACGATACGCAAACCAGTCTCTACGGCACCACCATTACCAGAACACAGAATCTCTTCTTCAAACTATCCATCATTCGAAGAGGATCAAGATTCGGCATTCAACACATCCAATGATGATGATGGTTCTTTTGATTTTGAAGTACCTACAGAAACCCAAGTCGCTGAAGCAATTAAAGTCTCTAACAGTAATGGATCTGAAGTCACCGTTGGTGCTAATGTGCAAGCAAGAGAGGACAGCATGTTTGAAGATTTGGACAATGCATCTGAACCTTTGAACGTTTTCCAAAAATCAATGTCTTCTAAATCAATCATCAAGCATCATAAGAAATCACAATCCATTGACACCACTAAGATCATACAGAACCCGGTTGATATCAGGGGAAGTCTTTTCAATCCGGTTGAGTCTAGAGATGATGATGCAGCTACGACACCAGAACGGATCATCAATCAAAAAAATTATCATGGATATCAAAGACCACGATATCTTGAAGATCAAAAGCATGATGATGAAAGCAAGAGTACGATTCTTAATAATTCATTATATGCTGACAATACAGATGATGATTTTGAATTGGCAAATGGTAAGAGGGTCACTATGATTTTTGATGATTATGAAAATGGTTCAAATTTTGATGAATCTCCAGCACCTGCAATTTTCCAAACTCAATCATCAACTGCTCCATTGAAATCATCACCTTTGAAATCAATCCAACAAAAGAACTTCAAGAGAAATTCAGAAGGAACATACCTTAAAGTAGATGATGCCGTGGTTCCATTGAATGTTGTCAAGAGAGACACCAAAACCAGATCCAAACCTGTTGAAATCGTTCCTGAGGTGGGCAAACCTCATAATAGTAACTGGTTTACTAGATTTTTCTCAAGTTTGGTCTCATCTAATGATAACAACACCAAGAAACAATCGAAAAAGAAGAAACAAACAAGAGTCTTCACCCCAAAAAAACCAATGCCAGAAACGAAAAAGATCATTAAGAATGTCCTTGAGATGAAACGTAAAGAAGGAACATTGAACTCATTACAAATCAACAATGGAAACATCCAGGCTACAATCCCATCCACTTTCGCATTTGGTATACCATTACACTTTGAGATTAAGTATCAAGATGAATTGAACCAAATAACGTTGATTAAAGTGAAAGGTTCAAAGAAAACGTTCAAGAGTTTGATCAATGCAATGGAATATGTTATTGAAAATAATTCATTCTCTTGATTCTTTACTTTATTCAATTTCAAGTCATTCAAATTGATCCAGATCGCTTTCACTCATGCTTTCACTCATCTATATTATAATTAATGCAGTATAGACTATCGTTCGCACACCTACGTGTATTATAACGGGGGCACATAGCACTTACAACGAGATCACCATAGATCAGTTAATGGCAGGTTATACTTACTATTCGCGAATTAGATGCTTCGTCATAATTAATAATTAAAAGAATCAGTAGCGATATACAATCTCTTACTGTTCAACATATATTCCTTCGAGCAGACCTCTTAGATCTTCCTGATCTTCGTGGAATATTTGATTGAGCTCCTCCTCGGTCTTATCAGTCAAAATTTCACTCAGACCAAAATCAATGAAGTGGATTCGCCCTTTTGAAAAGACCAAGTTATCTAAGCTCAAATCATGATGCCTAATTTTGGCGCATTTGATCATTGCCTCGAGTTGTTCACAGGCATCGTCAATCACTGATTGCTTCAAGTTATCCATACTTTCAGGAAAAAGCCTTTCAGTAACCATCCCAAAGCCCATTTCTTCACAGTCGCCCCATCTTCCATATAAAAACGTGATATCTTTCAACTCCAAAAACATCTTGGGCACTGCAATCGTGGTTCTAGGACTGTTCTCATCACTCTTAGCTAAGGAGATGTTGTACAAGTGGATTGCCTTCAACGAGTTCCATTCTCCCATATGGATACGATTATAAGTATCCCTTTGCAACTCTTCTGGAGTCAGAATGTCAGGCAGCTCTCTTAAGTGGTCGTATGAGTATGCCAGAGTCAGGTCAGTCTCAAAGGCTCGAATGATATTCCATGGGGTATAGTACTTAACCACCAAGTCGTTCACATCCCATTTTTTGGCTTTATCCAACATTTTACCAATATCTGAGAATTCATCGAATGGGTGATCAACGCCATCCATAACACCTTTAATGAAGGACGACTTGGTGATGAATAACGTCTGGGCATAGACTTGTCCCTGAGCAGAAAGCTCTATTCCAAACCGCTCACGGATGTTGAAAGAACGAATTGTTCCTGTTTCAGACGAACCTTTCCAATTATGAACAATGTTGTTGACATAGTCGAAGGGCCCTTCACTAGCAAAAGCGAAGCGTAGACTCAAAGAGTCAAGATGCAGGGTATTGCTGGTAGACTCGACAGATGTTGCTGAGCTTGGGTCCTTAATCTCATCCATGCTATGCTGAGAAGCCGAGTCTGTCTGATATTCGACGTGGTGTTGAATTTCCAAAGTACTTTGAAAAGCATTTTGAGCAGCGTTTGTTTTGAACGACCTCTTTGTTCTCTTAGGAGCTGAACCAGGACTATTCTCGCCTTCATCATCGGCGTCCCCACTATCGTGGTCGTCCTTCCCCTCATCGTTGTGATCTTGATGGTCTTTATCCTTCTTCCCGTCTCCGTCCTTCTGATCATCAGAATCACCAGTAGCAGCATCATCGTCGTCATCATCATGAGACTTTAGTTTAGGCTGGCCAACTCTGAGGGCATTGGTAATTGCCATGACTTTAATATGAGTGTCAACCATCTTGTCTAATGATGTCCATTCATCTTTAATAGAGTACAAGAACCCAAGGATAGAAATTGGTGCTGACGTATGTAAAGAATCTGGAGACGGAGATAGTGAGAATGTTTTCACTTTTATTGGAATCTGTTTACCATACTCTTTTGCTACTTTGATATCTTCCAATTTGACCTTTTTCACACCAAGTTTCTGAGGATCAGTCTCATCTTCAAAATTGAGCTCATCAAAATCCAAAATGATAATAGAGATTTTGACGTCATTTCCTCTAGTGAAAACTAAAAATCCAAACCGGCTTCTTATCTCTTTGGTGACCAACATATAGACTATAATCTGCTCTAAAATCTTCATAGAATTTGTGCCAACTGTATCAACCTGGAATTCGTCATCAATATCAACATCACAATATTTTGGCTTTCTTGAGTATAAGATTTTCTTGACCTCTATTGGAATCGAGGTCAAATCCACCAATTCGGGCTCTCCTGCAACCCCAGAGCTTGGTGAATGGATTGAGTGATCACGAGGCATTATATCAAGCATATACTGGGGCATAGAAAGTCTAGTAATGACTTTGCCATCGGGTTTCAATATCAAACCTTTATTGTCATCACTTGCACTTAAGCATTGATTCTTGTAAACAGAGAAAATCTGTTGAATTAAAGGCTCATTGACCTTTTGTTCTTGAAATCTGGATATGAATCCTGTGATAAAGTTGAACAAACTCAATGTTGTTTGGAAGAAGACTTGGAAAGCCTCTTGTATTTGATCTTCCGTCAACTGAGTTCCTTGAGACTCGACTGTTGAGACTTCTCCAAGGAACTCATGTTGATATTTGAAAATAATTCCCTGAATGGAGTATGCTCTCGTTTTGTGAAAAATTGGAATTTCAAAACTGTTGATGTCTGAAAGGGTTACCATTTCGATCAATTGGTAAAAATCTCTCAACATGGTTTGAAAGAACTGAAAATAGGTGCTGTGATTGGCTTTTCCACTTGCGAAAGCATGACTGAAGTACCTTTCGAATATTTTGTTTTTGAAACCACCACTTGATCCTACTGTTCTTTTATCGATATTGAGGTGGTTATGAGATCGAACCATATTCAAAGTTATTGGGAACATGAAAAACTTCACCAACAATAGTCTTTGGTTATCCGCTAGCACCTCTTTAATGAAATGGCTGAAAACTTTTTGTTTGTTACCTTGATCTCTGAGGAACGTCGTTAAATCCCCACGCATATAAGTGAAAAAGTCTTCAAGAAATATGAAGTAAGTTGATGTGTCTTTCAATATTGAGTTATGAGCATCTGAAGGGTCGCCCTCCATAACGGGTTTATCCAACAAGTGATCTGTGAGGATGTTGAGGTCGGTAAAAGGTGGGGATGCCGTGTCAATACTTTCAAGGAAGACTTTGACAGTGCTATTCATTTCTTGTTCTTTCTTTGAATTATGAAGTTTGAACAAGTGTCAAGATTCAAAAATGTGATTGTTGGTTTTTGTGTCAAAGGTTCTCGAGTCTCAGACTAGCGAGTTTTCTTGGCCTCTTTTTTTTTTTTATTTTGAGAAGGGTCCTGTCAAACTGACCGGTGATTTCCGAATCCCGATTCCCGAACTGTGAACAGTGGACATCGAGATTGCTGAGAATTATTGCAGATATTTCTCTTAAGTTGAAGCAAATAACGGAATTCTGGACCTTAGCTGTATGTGAATTATTCTAACTCGCAATAAGGGGAAGCCGTTAAAGCATCCGGTGGCAATTTCCAGTTGAAATGCAAACTGAGCGAGTATCACATTACCATCTCCAGAATTTTAGCCTCAGATGAAAGACTCAAGTTTTACACATTTAGCCAATTCATGTTTTGAAAACTGGAAATGTTGAAGAAATAATCATTTTTTCAAAATAGAACATGAGATTTTCTCTTCTCAATATAACAACAGATCGAGCCGGTATGGGTGTAGAGGTATCTGTTGATTCTTGTACCTTTAAAAACTGCTAGAACAATCAAATAAAAAACTGAGTCCCAAAACCATAACTGAGAAGAGATTTTATTCACCAGGGTTGTCCGAAAGTGGTACATTCATCAGATTTAAACCGGATACTGTAGCCATTCCAGAATCAAACGTATTTAACAAGCGGAGCGGATTGATTGTGGCGATAAAGAGTGCGCCATTCATAGTCAAAGATTACTAAATCGGGTCTCGGTGCTGTTTACCCTTTTAAGTCTAGTTAGTGAAGTTTCATGTTGGGAAAGTCGGCAATATGGCTCATTTCGCTATCAATTTTGTGCCACAATTCCAATGTGGAAATTGGGTCGTAAGTTCGAACTTTTCTCCGTAGTATGCACCAAGACTCAAGAGTCAAGACTGTAGCATAAAGAAGCTTAGAAACTTGGTAAGATTAAAGTGTGATTAGAATTGACTGGTAGTCAAGGGTTGTGTGTTTTTCTTGTTTCTTTTAAGATCTACTCAATGATAGCAGATAGCCCTCCATACACCGACAACTCCCACCTGCATGAATCCCAGATCCACACTTTTCTTCAGACCCTTTTGTTCAAGAGCAGTATTGGAACCACAATAACGGTGTATTTGGGGCCTGGACCCTGCTCCGCTATATAAACCTCAGGAACGGACCCCATAATGGGGATAGCCATTGTGCCTGAAAGTTTCTTAACATTATTATCCCATATTGGTAATCATGGGCTGGTTAAACAAAGTCAAGACATACTTGGTAGAGAACGACAACTATGTAGACTCACTTCCCACTGAGTTCAATGATCAAAGCATTGATGTTGAAAGAAAACCGGTGAAACCTAAAACTAAATTACAAGAAGCTTTTGCCTTCATCTATGTGTTTGATTGGTATCCTTCTCATTATTCGAAATTTGAAAGTTGGCATGTCAAGAAAGTTGATTTAGTAGTTACTTTATTCTGTGGTTTAAGTTTTTTCACTAAATATTTAGATCAAATGAATTTAACTAATGCTTATGTTTCTGGTATGAAAGAAGATTTGAATCTTAAGGGTAATGAATTGAATTTATTTACAACTTTTTACAACATTGGTTATTGTATTGGTCAAATCCCAGCAATGTTCTTCATCACCAAGAAAGGTTGGTCACGTTGGTTATTACTTGTTTGTGAAGCAATTTGGGGGATTTGTACATTTGCTTCTGCAGGTGCTAGAAATTCAAGTGATATGTACGCAATTAGATTCTTTGTTGGATTGAGTGAAGCCGCTTCATTTCCTGGTCATTATTTCATCATCTCATCATGGAACACACCTGAAGAGTTAAGTAGACGTGCTGGTTTTTATAATTTTTGTTCTGGATTAGGTATAATGTGTGCAGGTTATATTCAAACTGGTGCATATCATTCATTGAATGGAAAACATGGCCTATCTGGTTGGAGATGGCAATTCATCATTGATGGGTTAATCACCGCTGTTGTTGTCATTTATGGGATCTTGTTATTCCCAGGCAGTCCAAATCATACTGAGAAATTTGGTATTTTAAACCATGATGATTTAGTGTTTGCCAGACAAAGATTAAAAGCTAATAAAGTTGAACAACCTAAAGCTTGGGACACAAAAACGTTTAAGAAGATTGTTTGGAGTTGGGAATTCATATTATTACCATTCTTATGGATTTTCCATCATCAAACTGGTTATAGTTCTGGATTTTCATTATATTTAAAATCTGAAAACTATTCAATTGCAGACAGAAACAATTTCCCAACAGGTACTGGTGCCATAAGTTGTATTTCCATGTTGATGACACCCGCTTTGTTTGACATTTATGGGAAATTGGGAATCGGCACATTCATCATTGCATTGTCGTATTTTTACTCTATTGTGTTGGTTATATGGGATGTCCCAACAGGTTTAAAATTCACAGCTTATTATTTCACTGGGTTTTGGAATGGATTAGCACCTGCTTTTTATTCATGGGCAGCTGTCATTTGTAAAGAAAGTGCAGAAAAGAAAGCGATTATATTGGCGTTGATGAATGCTTATTCGTATGCGACTCAGGCCTGGACGGTTCCATTACAGTGGAATATTAAGTATCAACCACGTTTTAGAATGGGCTGGAGTATAAACATTGGGAATATTTTCATAACGCAGGTGTTGTTTTATGTTGTGTATTATCTTGCAAAGAGAGAAGGAAAGAGTAAGATTGTGTTTGATGAGACTTCTGAAGCTGAAGCTGATGTTAAAGAATTGGAAAGTGTTGACACTTCCGGCGAGTCTCAGGAGAAGAAGAGTAATAGTGCTGTGGTTTCCCATGTTTGAATAATGTCAAATGATTAATTATTAGTTGATAGTAGCGTTGTTTGTTAGTACAGTAGCCTTCATCCCGTTAACTTTTCATTAATAAGGTGAATGGACAACAGACTACAGTCTAAGATTTCTAAAAATTCAAAGTGTATTATATTTTCATAAGTAAAAAACAGTTTAAAAGCAGAACATCATCACATCGTTCAGCCAATTTGCTCATCAACAGGTTTAGGTAGAGTATATCGCAGAAAATAACACCATTTTTCAAACAACCAACTTCCTTGTCCTTCATGATATCAATAAAAGCTGGTCAAGAGTGTGAGACTGTATTTTTTTTTTTCATAAGACGTATTAGATTAATTCATTAGTAGTAATAGCAATAACAGAGCTTCATGTGTTTGTAGTAATTCGATTCTGTTCTTTTTTTTTTTTATTTTTATATCCGTGTTTGTGTGTATCCATCCCATTGTTGAAAATTATAAATGTCTTCCATATTTGTGTAGCCAGTATCCGATAGTATTGTAAAAGTGTAAAAGCAAAAAGTCAAAAAAAGTAGAAAAAGGGTTTTAAAGCAGTAATAGTAAGTTTGTAAAAAAAAAAAAAAGTGTCATAAAAAAAACCAGAAGTAATGTGGTTGAAAAGAAAAAAAAACTTGAGTGGAATCGCATAATTCCTAATAAATTCATAACGTGTAACAAAAAGCAAGCCAATGTCTGACAGTGATGTAAAATAAAATAAATAAAGATAACATCAAATCTCGTAAAATAAAGTAGTAATTCATCATGTCCATATTCTAAAAACTTGTCATGCTCATGTGAAATTCGTTGGTTTTTTTCTAATTCATTGATAAAATTTAAATAATTGTGATTCTAATAATTCTCATCATATGTGTGCAAGTTCTATATCTTTTTTTAAATTGATGATGATGATGGGTGATGATAGTTAACACCAAATGTTAAAAAAAAAAACAATAAAAAGAAAAAGAGTCAAAAAACAGAATGAATAAATTGTAAATTGTAAATTCTTATGCAACAATCAAATTCAAAAATCAACCAACCAAACAACCCCTTCGGTCAAATAGCATTTCTGAAACTTTTCTTTTTAATTCCAAATACTATGACTTCCAGAAGATCTAACTGCTCCAACATTACCCAACCCAACACCATTTTTACCACCCTCATCACCCAAAACAGGATCACTCATAATTCCAACAATAGAATTCTGATGTCCTGCTGTTGCCTGAGATGATGGCAAATTATAATTCATATTATTACCGTTATTCAAAGCATTTGGGAAGAAACCGGACGATTGTGGTGGTGACATGCCTGATCCAGTTGTTGATGATTGTGATGCAGTAGAACCCCAAATGTTTTGGTTAAACCCTGTGAAATCATTTTCTTGGGGGAATGGTGGGTTGTATTGCTGTGGGACTTGTTGTTGTTGGTATGGTTGTGCTTGAGAGTGAGACTGAGACTGTGGTTGTGGTTGAGTTTGTTGATATTCGTTGAAGATTGATGGTTGTTGTAAAATTGGTGATGTGAAAACCTTCATGTCGATATTGTTCAATTGTGCCAAATGAGTTTTTTCAAAAGGTGGTGATGGAACAACTTGATTTGAATTAACTGCACACATCCAAATTCTTGTCTTATAAATTCTAAATAAATCACGAACCAAGTCTCTGAAATCAATTCTATGATTTGCCTTGTAGTAAAAAATCAATTTTTTACGATCAAATTGATATTCTGCATCAATTATTGACATTGATAAAGAAAGTGAATTATGTGGGGTTTCAGGTAATGATGAAGGTTCGACATTATCACGTTGATTGGTTAATGGTGATGATTCAATCTTGAATTGACAAATTTTTTTAGCTTTTTCTTCATCTTGTAATTTAGTCAATAATTGGAAAGCTTCTTGAGACAATGCTAATCTTAAGATTGGTTTGGGGAAATGCAAAGATGGAACAGTTGCAGAATTACTTGCATTGTTTGAACCTATTGAAGATGAAGTTGATTCAAATGAATTAACAGCAGCTTGTTGTTCCATAAATTGTAAATATTTCAACAATCTAAATTCATCAATTGAAAAATTTAATTTAACAATCTTACCTAAATCTTTACCACGATCAGCTTCAACAATAACTAAATCACCAATTTTTAAAATTAATGAACTTGATTCAGGTAAATAAAAACAATCAACCCTACCAGATTTAAAAGAAACTAAAAATAATTGTTGTGATGGTAATTGTGAATTGTTTGGAAATTTAGGCAATGTGATTTGAGAACCATCAGCTTGCTTTGTTGATAACAATGATTCAATACTGGTGTTGTTTAATGCATCAATGTTCATAGAAACCCTGTTGTATGGATCATTGTTGAAGTAAAAGTCTAAAGCCTGGTAATGTTGGGTCAACTGTGGGGTAGACTCGTTTGGATAGACAACATTCTGCTGCTGCTGTTGTTGTTGCTGTTGGTTAAAGTTTTGCTCGAAACCTGCACTTGACCCAGAGTTGGAGTTGAAACCATAACTTTGTGGGGCCATGGCAGAACCTGGTGCACTTTGGAAAGTGTTCCCCAACTGTTGAGAGTATTGTGCCTGTGGTTGTTGCTGTTGTTGTGGTGGTGGTGGCAGGAAGCTTTGCAAAGAGGCTGGAGGGATCGCGTTGTAGTTGTAAGAGTCCAGGGAGTACTTTCTTGGAGAGAGGTCCCATTCTTCAGAGATGGAGTTATTGTTGCTGACATTGTTTCTATTGTTCTTCCAAGTGGTGTAGTTCTGGTGAGCCTCAGCAGCAGACGCTCTTCTGTAAGCCTGTTGCGGGTTGTTTGAAGGCCCGTTGTTTATAAAAGAGCCCTCATTTGTAGGGGATGACGGGTTGTTGCTCCAGATGGCCGAGTTGAGCTGGAAAGGGTTAGTTGTTGTTGTTGTTGTTGCTGAAGTTGCAGTTGGGCTGAGGAGGGAGAGGTCGTTCGAGGCCATGAGGGGCGACTTGAGGGACTCCAGCAGCGAGGATCTTCTTCTCGAGTCCTGCATTGTTTGTTTGAGTGTTTGGTAATGGTGATTGCTGGTGAGAAAGAGTGGGAAAAGGACGTGTTTATATAAATATTCTCAGTTCTGGGGGGCTTATTTTTACCTTGCTGATCTAAGAAGTGGGCCAATTGCTGACTGGGACTGGGGGAAAAGTTTGTTGAGGGGGTTTGCTGTGTTTTGGTGTGGAAAATGTGTGGGAAGAGTGGACAGCACGTGACCTTGTATTTCTGTATATCTTAGTGCAAAATCAGAGAATAACACGAGACGCTTTTCGTTGTTTTGTTTTGGATTCTAAAGTGGCAAAATTAATTTTTGTTTTTTTTTTTGTTTATTTTTGTTACTTTGTTTTTTAAAAAATAAAAAAAAAAAAAAATAATGGGCTTTTTGGAAAATGACGTCATTTCGAGGCGGAAGTTGCTGACAGGTGTGCGCCTACCATTTATATTATGCCATTCACGTGAACAGTCATGTGACCTTATCACGTGATGAGATGAGCGCGAAATTTTTTTTTTTTTTTTTTTTTTTTTTTTTTTTTTTTAATTTATTTTTATTATTACCCAGTAAATTTTTCAAAAA
>JAKTZZ010000051.1:0-51549 GCA_030579035.1 Gotozyma siamensis
TTGGTGAACCAGGTAAACCATACATCTCATTACCAAGAGGTAAAGGTATTAAATTATCCATCTCTGAAGAACGTGACAGAAGAAGAGCTCAAAGTGGTTTATAAATTCAATGATAGTTTATTGTTTGTGTTTATGAATTAAAGATAAAGGGGGGAGTGTTAATGTTTGTTTGGAAATTGGTGAAGAGGGGGAAGTAATGTTGTTTCTATTGCATCATTTTTATTAATGATTCAAGAATATGGGTGGTTCTTATACTCCCATGTTTTGTGTATTGTTATGATTTTTCTTTAATTAGGAATATCAAAAGCTTTTATTTTATGAAAATATAAAAAAAAGAATTAAAAGGTACTTATATTGTAAGTTGATATGTTTATTCGTAACTATATGTTATTGTTTTTCAACTCCAGTTCTCAATCACGTAATTTCTCAAGAGTTTACCAACTGACTCGGCTTTATATTGAGAAAAATCATGACCTGAATAAACTTTCTTTTTATCCAAAGAGTTTAATGCATAGATAACGTTTGGTTTCAAGAAATCGTAAAAAACCACATCAATCGTATCTTCATCCTCATAATTCTCCTGTTCTTGATGAGTTTGAATTATATTTGGAGAAGGATAATAATGAATTGAATTATGTTTAACATCGTCTCCATCACATCCAAAATCATCATTTGTGGTCAAACCTTTTTTAAGCCCATCGATTTCAACATAGGGGCAATTACCTCTATATATTGACAAAGTTTCAGGTGTTGATAAGATATAATCCTGATCGTTTAAAAATGGACTGATTTTATAAGCCAATGATCTTTTCAAAGAGATATAATTCCAATTATTCTTGAATGGTGAAACGATGAATTCAGTATCCTTGGTGAAATTCCCCTTGTATAAATCATAACGAATACTTCCTGTATTGACAATAATCAATCTGCTGTTTGGTCTATCCTGGTTCAAAGTTGGTAAGATTGTGGTGTTTAAGAAATTGTAAATGTTATACTCATGACCCAAGGGGTATTGATTCAGGAAGTATGAGTTTGGCACGTATCCATAACTATAAGTCAAATTCAACTGAGATCGTTTCTCACTAATGATTGTTGATAATTCTAAACCAGTATTGGTATCAAATTTGTCAACATTGGCATGATGTTTGAAACTTTCCTTGTTGAAATCAATATATCGTCTATTGAATTGATTATCAGTTGAATTGAAAGAAACCCAACCTGCAGTTTCACAATATCTTCCACTTTGAATTCCAGTTGACAAAGAGTCAAATTGTACGAAATCACGTATGTGGGAATGACCACCAAAATATTGAATTAAGGTGTTTGGGTAGATCGATCTCAAAAAGGAATGTAAGTGGTTAATCTCGCGGTTCTCGATATCTGTGATTGGTAAATGACCAAAGACAATAATGGCATCCACTTCATTTTCATTATAACTATCAAGGACCTCTTTAAACCATTTTTCTTTAATTGTTTGTATCAAAGGTGTAACTCTAACTCTTGAATTGAATCTTTTAAAATCGAATAAAAATGAGAACGCAAGGATTCTTCTCTTCTGAACAGGAGTTTCAAAATAACGATATTTTGAACCACCAAATGGAACCCATTCATTATTAGAATTAAGAAATTCAACATTTGAACTTATGTAATGATCTCCATATTTGGCAACATTGACGGTATATTCCTGAATGGATTTACTCTCATCATAAAGTTCATGATTACCCAATGTGATCAAATCATAATTCAATTGATTAAATACTTTGTTAGATATGAGTCCCATGGGGAAAGTTGCATCACTTAACCCATTCCCATCGTATTTATCACCAGTGTCAATAAGTAGCAAGTCAACCGAGTTATCCGATGCCTGCTGTTTCAAGTGATTGGTGAATGATATGAAATCACCCCAGTCGGCACTGTACTGTTTTTGGTTTAAATGTCCTGCATACCAACCATGAGTGTCTGTTGTGTGGATGAAGTTGAAGTCTCCCCAAACGAGGTCTCTGAAGTGCGAGTTCTTGGGTGGACTGATGTGCGGCTGCTGCTGCTGCTGCTGCTGCTGCTGCTGGAGCACTATCTGCTCTGCCGACGTGAGAGCGAGTAAAAGAGCTGTGAAGAGAGTGGTCATTTTGGTTTTATATCCATCAAAGTGAATATGGTGGTAACAGGTGTGGATGGGGTTTTATATAAGGGAAGAAGCCATCGCTGCTAACCTTTCCCAATGGAGTGAATACATAGATAACACTCTGATCCCATAGTATGAGTTTCTACGCGAGTGAATGTGTTATTTTGGCAGTTATTGGTCACCGGTGATGACACCAGCAACCACTGACCAGCCCATTAACGCCTTGTTGAAGCACTTATCAGATCATATGGTGTTGAGGTTATTACGTAATCCACTTTCTCTTTCACCCTCTCGAGGTTATAATTCTCAGGAGAGTGTAAAACATCAACAAACTACTAAACACCACAACAAAACTACTAAAACACCACAACAAACTACAAAATGTCCGGCCTGGAAGAGTTCGAGCCACCGAGAAAAGCGCAGCCTCTGATCAAGTATCCGCACCCGCACCTGTCCAAGCCGGCCGAGTACCAGCCGGTGGACACCATTGCGGAGACGAACAAGGCCTTGAAGGCGTCTGCTGGGGTCGGGCTAATCGCAGCTGCCGGGCTGCACGCCGTCAGGGACAAACGAGTGAGCACCACGAGCTCAGTGGGCCAGTCCCTCGCCACTCTTGCTGTGTTCGTCGCGGCTGGGGGCGGCTACAAGTTCTTTGCGAGCGCCTTGAGCAACCTCAGGGAGAAGAACGATTCGACAAACCATTTCTACGCGGGCAGTTTAACAGGCTCACTCGTGGGTTCAGTCCTGTTCCGGAAGCTGGTCCCTTCCTTCTGGCTGGGACTCGGTGTGGGCGTCACGGGCTTCATTTTCCACTGGTCGGGCGGTGTGCTGGGAAGACCTGAGCAGAGTGCAGCAGCCCACCGTGGAACTGGCATCACTAACAACTTCACGCCTAAGAAGAGCAATGTCGTGGAAAGACAGGAGTTCTGGGACGTTGCGAGAAGACGGCCACTTTCCCAGACATTGGAAGAATTAGGAGAGGGCGCCTTCAAGCCGTGACTACTAACTATTTATCTATTCATCTATTTATTATTTATTACTATTTATTCACCTATTTATTCACCTATTTATTACTATTTATCACTATTTATTCATTACATTACACTTCTTATTACACTTCCTATTGTTGTAATTGGCTGTAGCTGCCCTCGGATCTCGACTTCCGACCACGGCGGGTAAGGAAAATTTCTTTTTCCTCAAAAAAAGTGAGAAAATTTGGCCCAAATCGTTAACTAATTTGTCAATTTCAATAGACATTCACTAAGCAAAAGCTTTGCATTTTCAAGCGCACTGGCTGGAGCACCGAGACGATCCACCAATGTAAGTGTCTTTTATCATGAGCCTTGTTTTTTACTGGAAGCGCACAGACTCATCCGCCCATAATTGCCTTCCTCCTACAATTCAATCCTTATCTAAAAAGGCCAAATTACTAATTGACAAATAAGACTTCATTTCTTCACACACACTAATTCGCTATCAACCAAGTCACACACACTGACAACCAGTCCCTATACACTCAGCACACTACTCAAACAGTCCAATGGTTGATTTCGCTAAAACACTGTTTGGTTTCGGTGGCTTAAACAAGGATGATAAATCACATCTAGGAGAAGCCGAAACTCATCAACAACAGTCCCAACCATTAGATAACCAATTGAAACCACAAGTCTCAAACGCACCATCGTTATCATCCACCAGTAATCTATTCCCAAAGTTTCAACAGACTTCCAACCCAACCACGGCATTAAGTGATAATTCTTTTGCATATGGTACAACAACTAAAAATAATGAATATCAACCACAACAAGTCTTATCTAAAGTTGCTTCCAATCCAAGACCTCCTCAAAATGCTCAGTCCACAATCACTGATGATTCAAACTTGAAAGAAAAATCAACAAAATTTGCTTATCCAAAATCCATTAATTCTTCCACAACTAATAATGGATCTAATAATAACACAACTAGAGGTAATTTAAAAGTCACAATCATTGAAGCTAAAAACCTCTTGACAAAATCTTCAAATGCTCAACCATATGTCGTTTGTACTTTTGAAAGTTCTGAATTCATTACCCAAGGACCAGAATCCGTTGATAATCATCCAACTTCTAATCATAATGGTACTTTCAAAAACAATAGATCAATTCCAACTGCCAAAAGACCTTTATACTCAAGACAGTCCTCATCTCAACATTTAAATAGAAGTAATCAAAGATTGCCTACTGAGACCCATACAACTGTTGATTCCCAAATTGATGAATCTTTTTCAAATAGTTCAAATCCAGTGTGGCATCATGAAGCTATATTTGATGTTGTTGGGATTCATTCAGAATTGGACATATCCGTCTACGACAATGATGATACATTCTTAGGGTATGTCACTTTAAAACCAAGTACTTCATCAAACAGTCAATCCACTGAATGGTTTAAATTAGAATCAAGGTTAGGTGGTGATAAAATTGAAGGTGAAATTAAAGTTAGTTGGGATTATAGAACAACTGGTCAAAATAAGAATTATGGACCACAAGATTTCGAAGTTTTAAGATTGTTAGGTAAAGGTACATTTGGTCAAGTTTTCCAAGTTAGAAAATTAGATACTGATCGTATTTATGCCATGAAAGTTTTATCTAAGAAAGTCATTGTCAAAAAGAAGGAGATTGCACACACGATCGGGGAACGTAATATATTAGTTAGAACTGCAGGTGCTTCATCCCCTTTCATTGTTGGTTTAAAATTTTCTTTTCAAACACCAACTGATTTATATTTAGTGACAGATTACATGTCTGGTGGTGAATTGTTTTGGCATTTACAAAAAGAAGGTAGATTTGGTGAAGATCGTGCCAAATTCTACATTGCTGAATTAGTTTTATCCTTGGAACATTTACATGATAATGGTATTGTTTATAGAGATTTAAAACCTGAAAATATCCTATTGGATGCAAATGGACATATTGCATTATGTGATTTTGGTTTATCCAAGGCTGATTTAGAAACAAATGATACAACAAATACGTTTTGTGGTACCACTGAATATTTAGCTCCTGAAGTTTTATTAGATGAATCAGGATATACCAAGATGGTTGATTTTTGGTCATTAGGTGTTTTAATTTTTGAAATGTGTTGTGGTTGGTCTCCATTTTTTGCAGAAAATACTCAACAAATGTATAAAAACATTGCATTTGGTAAAGTTAGATTTCCAAAAGAAGTTTTAAGTGCAGAAGGTCGTTCTTTTGTTAAAGGGTTATTGAATAGAAATCCAAAACATAGATTAGGTTCACAAGGTGATGCAAGAGAATTAAGAGCACATCCTTTCTTTAATGATATTGATTGGGATTTATTAAGACAGAAGAAAATTCCACCACCTTTCAAACCACATATTGCATCAGAAACAGATACTTCTAATTTTGATCCTGAATTTACTAATACCAGTACTTCATTGATCCATAAACAATTCCAACAAGTTGCATCAACTCCATTGAGTCCTCGAATCCAAGCCAATTTCAAAGGTTTTACATTCGTTGATGAATCTGCAATGGAAGAATTACACAAGAAGAACCAGTTCCAACCACCATATGGATCATTAATCCCTGGAAATCCACATTTACCACCTGAAGAAGACGTTATTGAAGAAGATGATGAAGATGACGAACAAATCGATAGAGACGGAGACCATGAGATGGACGACGACGAGTTCGTAAATGGTCAGTTTGACTTATAGAGCTGTGATTATAATGATTGATTTTTTATATTTTTATTACCTGTTTAATTTGTTTGATACATGAGATTTTATTTCCTTTATCCCCATTGAGATTCGACATAAAATAGATAGTGATATCGGCATTCGGCATTTGAAAAGTAATTTAACCGTGCGTCGTGATCGGCGATTCGGGCGTTTGGTTGCGCAGCCCCGGGATTTGGACGATTATTTTTGGTGACGTTTGAATTTTGAAATGACGAAAACTGCGAAAATTGCGAAAATGCCCAAAAGCCGAAGACCGAGAACGAAAAAACGGTTAAACTGTGCGAAAAAACAAAACAAAAAAAAACAAAAAACAAAAAGCCAAAATAAATTAAAGCCTCTTTCTGCTCTTTTGTTTTTACCCGCCTGCTCTGGCTAACCGTCGCTGTTTCCGAAAAGTTTCGCTGGTCATTCTGACGCTGCCTCTACCGCACCTTTCGCCCCTTTTGCTGATTTCACACGCCCTTCCTCTGCCATTTATTTGTGTGTGTGGGTGTTGAAGTGTGTGCTGTTTTTTTTTTTTTTTATCTCTTGAGTATTGTTTTTTTATCTAAATTGCTCAAACGCATTAAAATGCCTCCAAAAGTCAAGAAAGAAGGCCCCTCTAACGGTCAAGATGCTTATGACACCACCGAGGGTGCGAACTTGTCGACTTCGTTGGGTTTACAGAACTCAAATGCCTCTTCAACCTCTTCAGGTTCAACGGATTTCGTGAAAAAGTTGTTTTTAATGTTGGAAGATAATTCATATCAGAATGTTGTGAAATGGACAAAAAATGGTGATTCTTTTGTTGTTTTGGATACCAATGAGTTTACTAAAGATATCCTTCCGAAGCATTTCAAACACTCCAATTTTGCAAGTTTTGTTCGTCAGTTAAACAAGTACGATTTTCACAAGGTTAAACAACCAAATGGAGAGAAACAAAGTAGTGAATATGGTGAAGGATCTTGGGAGTTTAAACATCCAGATTTCAGAAGACATGATAGAGAGGCTTTGGAGACCATCAAGAGAAAAGCTACTGTTCAGAAGAGAGGTCCAAATGACGATTCTCAAACTCTAGATTTGATTAACAAAATGGAAGAAACTATAAATGCTTTACAACAAGATCAAAAAAATTTAAAAAGTCAAATTAAATCTACAAATCAGAAATATACCAATGTTATTGAATCTATAATATCTTTGAAATCGGTCAATGATAGATATTTTAGAAGTATGAACACTTTAGTTAGTTGTTTGATCAATCATGGAATAAAGTTACCTCAATTGGATTTACCACCTTTGGATAATTATATGTTTCAACAGCAGTCACATAACCACCATCAACAGCCACAATCACAACAACAACAACAACAACAACAACAGCAACGTCCTGGACCTCACAGAATCTCTTCATCTAGTGCATCAACTCATCAACGACAAACCTCTGCCACTTCCCCCGGTTCACTGAGACCTGGCTTCCATGTTTTACTAGTTGAAGATGATAACGTTTGCATCCAACTTTGTCAAAAATTTTTACAAAAATATGGATGTACAGTTGAAGTTGTATCTGATGGTTTAACTGCGATAACTGCATTAGAAAATTCAAGATATGATATCGTATTCATGGATATAATCATGCCAAATTTAGATGGTGCCACCGCCACGTCTATAGTTAGAAATTTTGATAATCATACTCCAATCATTGCAATGACTGGTAATGTTAACGATCAAGATTTAGTCACTTATTTACAACATGGATTAAGTGATATTTTGGCCAAGCCTTTCACTAAGGATGATTTATACATGATGTTGGATAAACATTTGAGCAATCGAACTCCTTTGGCATATCAATCCAATACTAGAGTTGGTGCACCACCACAACAACAACAATCACAACCAGTTGATGCATTTAATGGTAACGATTATAATGATGATCATATTAACAAACGTCAAAAGTTATGACAATGTCTTTTTTGTTTTAAGCTATGTGTGTGTTATGTTTTTTTACCTTTTACCCTCTTTCTGATTTGTTATTTTATTTCTTCCCTTTTTTTTTTTTTTTTTTTACTCACCTTTCGCTCAGATTTGTTTTATTATAACGGTATAGATTTAGCTACGTTTTTGTTCTCATGAGTACGTTTTCAATTGTATCGTAGCTATTTCATCGTATATGCGTTGTCTCTATTAAGTGGTGACAGAAGTGACTTTTTCATTAAATCTGACGGATTTTCTTCTTTCTGTTAATCCATCAACGTCATGATCAGGGTCTTCAGAGGTGGATAGATCAAATTCAAGCATACTATGCTTGTTATTCTTGATGAAATCTTTAAATTCGGCCAATGTGTTTAAATGTTGAGCATTACTTGATTTTCTTCTCTGGATTGAAGAATCATCATTTTGACATTTTAAACAATGACAAACAAATCCATAGTTTAATCTTAATTCTTTTAATCTGTTGTTTAATTCAAGTTTCGGATTGATGTAATTCATGACTAGTTCATCACCTTTATTCAATTTCTTCGATGCATAGATTACCAATCCTTGATTAGGCTTGTTGTGAACGGTTTCAATTCTAACATTCGCCTCACAATCATGGTTTAAAAGATATTGAAATTTGAAAATTGAACCTTGATAATTATTCAAATTATAAATCCCTAACATTTTTAAAAACTGTTCAAATGTGATTTCATCATTAATAAAGATCTTATTGAACTGTTCAAACCCTTTTTGATAAATTTCATCATTTTCAATCTTGGAATTTGGATGTTTAATTGAATATCTAACACTTTCATTAATCGTTGCAAAAAATTCAAAGAAACATTTTTCTAGTTCAGGGTGAACTTTAAACAATCCTTTGATGATTGCAACTGCGTAAAAATCCTGTAAATTCCCATTGTTTAGACAAAACTTGGTATATTCGTTAAACTCCTTCACATCAACCAAATGATTAGATTTGACATTTTCATGTTTGAAAATTCCATGTAATTCATCATTATTTTTACAACTGGGGGAACACCATACTTCACTGCATTTCCCACAATCCAAATCGTTCAAAAATGAATCTTTCTTATTGGCCTTATCAATCAATGAGCCACAATAAGTACATGATTTAGCTGACTTGGCTAATTGTAAATGATCCAATTGTGGGACATAAAACACAGGTTTTGCCAAAAATAACAATTCATCTTTCTTGAAACTGGTATTAGCATGCAATGACCATCCTTTCAACTCATTGAATTTAACAGTAAGATTTTTGTAAACGTATGGTTTGGATTGAGAATATTCGATCTTATCCAAGTACTGATCCTGTTGTTGTTGGTTGTTCAAGTTGTTATTTTTCATAACTGTTTTCAATTTCTTCTCACTAAGGATCCAGTTCTCATTCCTCTGTTTTAAGAAGGCTAATAGTTTGGTTATCCCAAGGTATTGATTCAAAGCATCACTCTTGAACAACATTTGTATTTGTTCCACGATCTGGTCCTCAGTAGGAGCGTAGGGTTCTCCCGAAGCATTGTCACTTTCCCCATGCTTGTCGTTGATGCTGATGATCTCGATTGTAGGTACCAGGGGCTTAGACTCTGGCATTTGTTCTTATCTCTGTCTTTGATAATGTCACAATAAGTACTCGTGTGAATCTTTTTTTGTGATCTTCGGAGATCCGGGGTAGTGCAGACCTCGGATCTCGGAAGTTTTAAAAAACTTCGGGGGAAATCAGAAAATTAACAATAGAAAGAAGAATTAAGTAGTTGATATTGGGTTGGGATTAATATAGTGATGTTCAGGATAAGGCCATTGACCCATTTTGTAAGATACCAGTCCACCAAGGCATCAGCCAGTGTCATTAAGAAACCCTCTTACTTGCCATGGATTGTGTCGTCTTTTGTTGTCGGTTCAGTAACTGCACAGTTCTTCCCCATTAGCACCATCTTTAAAGAAGTCATCAATGAAAAATTACCAACTGAAGAGCAAGAAATCATCAAATTCAAACAGAAACTCGAGAAGAAAGCAAGTGAATTGCCAATTTATAAAAAACTTGACCAAGATGACGATTATAAACTGATCAGGGCATGGAATTACATCGATTCGAGTTCTCAACAGATTGATGATGTGTATAACGTTTCCTCACAGACGTTGAGTGTTCCTGGTGGGATTGCTATCAAACCGTTCATATTTGTTAATCCAAAAGAAAACAAGACTGTGACGATCATTCATGTTGGAGAGAAATTATGTGGATATCCATTCTTGATTCATGGGGGTATCTTGTTTACGATCTTGGATGAAGTTTTGAAAAGAAGTTCAAGTTTTAAATTTGGAATTGATGCTATTGATGAATATACACCAAAACTGATAAAGACAAAAAATTTGGAACTTGCCTATAGATTCCCTACATTTGCAAATAATTTCATTATAGTGAAGAGTGAATTGAAAGATGATAAAGTTCAAGCAATAGTTGAAGATTCCAAAGGAAGAACACTAGTGAAGAGTGTTGGTGAATTTGAGCTTATATAGTCTTTTTGCCAAAGAATTGATTATTTATTATTAACCCATCCAGTTCTTCGTCATGATCTTCTAATGGAAGAGAGTCGACTAATTGTTGTTGTAGTCCAACTCCTAATAAGTATGTTTTTGAATGAGGAAACTTGAGGGAATGTCTCTTGATGAAATCGTCATAGAGTCCTGCTCCATGACCCATTCTGTATAGATCTTTAGTGAATGCTAGACCAGGGACAACAATCATGTCGAACCCGGAAGCATCTTCCAATATATCGAACCCATTTAATGGTTCTTTAATTTTGAAACGACCTTGTGGAGTTAAATTCTTCACTTCTTCAAACGACTTCATTTCTAAAAACTGTAATTTAAACTTCTGCTCTTGATATAATCTTTCATGGTCATGGACGATCTTGACCACTTTGGGAAGGAACACACGCTTGTTTAGGGCAAACAGCTGTTCAATTAGGGCCATTGTCCTCACTTCTGAGTCATCAAAGTTCATGTACAGGGCCACTTTCTTGAGTTTATTCGTGTCAATGTTAGTCATGAACGTGTTCAAGACTGCGTCTGACTGGAGATTAAGCTCATGGTTGGAAATAAGCTTCAAACTCTGACGGATTTGAGTTCTTAGAACTGATTTCATTTCTCCAAGTGATTTTCGAAATGATTTTCGAATGATTTTCCAGTGATTCACACTCAGCGGTAACCGAAATTTAACATTTTAAAATAAAATCAAAACATTATTTCGGGTTCAAATCACCGAAACTGGTGATTGAAAAGAAAAAAAATAATTTCGAAACTTTTTCCTTGACTCACCGTCGAAAAAAAAAAAAGGAAATCGTGAATTCAGGATTTGGTTATAAATTATGAAGAGCTTCTCCTTGCGGTCATTGTCTTCTTCTTTAACACGAAACATGTCCACCAAAGTCGCGCCTTTAGATGCTTCCAGACTTCAAGTGTCCAAGAACACTTCTCCAAAAACACCTCTTCCAAATGACCAGTTAGTGTTTGGTCAAACTTTCACTGATCATATCCTTAAAATCCAATGGAACAAGGAATCCGGTTGGGCTGCTCCTAAGATCGAGCCATACGGTCCTTTGGTTTTGGACCCATCTGCTTGTGTCTTCCACTACTCGTTTGAGTTGTTTGAAGGGATGAAGGCTTATCGTGATGCCAATGATAACATTAGAATCTTCAGACCTAACAAGAACATGGCTAGAATGAACGATTCAGCTGACAGAATCGTCTTGCCAACTTTCGAATCTGAAGAATTGATTAAATTGATTGGTGAATTGATCAAACTTGATGAACATTTTGTTCCAAAAGAGAAAGGTTACTCTTTATACTTGAGACCTACTTTGATTGGTACCACTGCTGGTCTTGGTGTTAACACTCCTACTGACGCCTTGCTTTACGTCATTGCCTCCCCAGTGGGTCCATACTACTCCACCGGTTTCAAAGCGGTGAGATTAGAGGCCACTGACTACGCCGTGAGAGCATGGCCAGGTGGTACTGGTGACAAGAAGCTCGGTAGTAACTACGCACCAGGTATCAAGCACCAACTGGGTGCTGCCTCCCGTGGGTTCCAGCAGAACTTGTGGTTGTTTGGCGACCAGAAATACATCACTGAGGTTGGTACCATGAACGTCTTCTTTGCGTTCAAAGACTCCAAGACCGGTAAGAAAGAATTGGTGACTGCGCCTTTGGACGGTACCATCTTGCCTGGTGTTGTGAGGGACTCAGTCCTGGACCTCACCAGGGAGAGACTCGACCCGGCCGAGTGGGAGATCAACGAGCGTCCGTTCACCATCTACGAGGTACAGGAGCGTGCCGCCAAGGGCGAGTTGATCGAGGCTTTTGGAACCGGGACTGCTGCCGTCGTGTCGCCAATAAAAGAGATTGGCTTCCACGAGGACTTGATCCAGGTGCCGCTGCTTCCGGGCGAGCAGTTCGGCGAGCTCACGGGCAAAGTCGCACAGTGGATCCAGGCCATCCAGTACGGCGAGGAGGAGTACAAGGGCTGGTCGTATGTTGTCTAGGAGTTGGTTATCAAGTATTATAGTTATTAGTTATAGTTTTTAGTTATAATTATTAGTTATAGTTATTAGTTATGATTGTTAGTTATAGTTATAGTTGTTAGTTGTAGTTGTTAGTTATAGTTATAGTTATAGTTATAGTTATAGTTATTAGTTATAGTTATAGTTATTAGTTATAGTTATAGTTATTAGTTATTCGTATTGTGTAGATCAATCAACAAGTCAAAAAAACAAGCGCGTATTTTCAAACTCACTCCACAAAACCACCAAACCACCAAACCACACAAGACGAAAACAACATGGCCTTCCTCTTCAAACGCAGCCCCAAGACCCCCACAGAGCTGGTGCGCGCTCTCAACGAGCAGGCCGTCAAGCTCGACAACCCGTCCAGCGACAAGAAGAAGCTCCAGGACGACGTGTCCCGCTACTTGGCCCAGATCAAGCTGATCCTCCACGGAGACGAAGAGAACAACGACCCGTCCCCGGACCAGATCGCCAGTCTCGCGCAGGAGGTCTACCAGAGCGACTTGTTGCTGAACTTGCTCGCCAACTTGCAGTACATGGAGTTCGACTCCAGAAAGGACGTGGTGATTCTCTTCTCGACTTTACTACGACGTCAGTTTGGTAACAGATCTCCCACTGTGGACTACTTGGTTAATAACAAGAAAATCTTACAACTGTTGCTCAAGGGCCCAGAACTGCCGGAAGTTTGCCCCATCACAAACTCGATCCTAAAAGAGTGCATCAAAGTGGAATCTTTGTGTAAGATCTTTTTGAATGATCCAAACATTTGGAAGTTTTTCCAATACAGTTCTTCTGGGAATTTTGAAAACATGACTGATTGTTTCCAAATATTAAGTGATTTGTTGTTGGTTCATAAGAAACTTTCATCGACTTGGTTATTAGATAATTCTAACAAGTTTATCATTAGCATTAATAAACTTACAAGTTCTCAAAATTATGTCACCAAGAGACAATCAATCAAGTTACTTTCACAGTTGATATTATCTAGAAATAATAATGCATTTATGATTGAATATGTCAATAATCCAGACAATTTAAAACTTATCATGATCTTATTAAGTGATAAATCTAAAAATTTACAATTTGAAAGTTTCAACATTTTTAAAGTTTTTGTTGCTAACCCCAAAAAGACTAAACAAATTCAAGATATTCTTATTAAAAATAGAGATAAGTTGTTACAATTCTTGGAAACTTTCAATCCAATTGATAAGAATGCAGAGAATTCAACGTTTAAAGATGAAAAAGAATTTGTCTTGCAAAAAATTACTGAATTACCAAAAAACATTTCAACTAAAAACTTGAACGCTTTTTCAAAGGAAAAAAAAAAAAAAAAAAAATGCATTAAATTAACGTCATCATTTATACCTTATTATTGTACTTTCTCAATCAACTTCTTGTCTTTAATAACTTGATCATAATTTTCCTCAGTTCCCTGGTTGAACAAATTCAAGTAATAATGTTTACCAAAGATTTGTTTATCAATCACTAAATATCCCAATTCCAGTCCAATTTTTAAAAATTCTTCAGTGATGTTAAGATTCCAATTGAAAAATTCACTTATTTTCAACACTGTTGAATACTTAAAATCATTCGAATCAACATCACCATCATCATTAATAAAATTTTTAATCTCCATCACAGTTTTATTTAAATCTTCTTCAATTGAAGAAATGACTAAAATTGAATTGATTTTTTTAAGAACTAATGGTAATTTCAAATTATCAAACTCCAAACATGAATCATAAAGATCTTTAGGAGATATCAAAGACTCGCCAATTCTTCCCCTGTTGAACAAAGCATATAGATCAAGCAATGTGATCATACCTCCTTGTTCTCTCAAGATATTGCCATTAATTAAGAATTCTGAAATTTTTCTAGAAATTTCCTGTATGTATAACGATTTTGAATCGTTAAAGTTCAACCCTGATATCAGTTCGTTATTTATCTCATCTTTAGCCAGGAGTGGCTGAGATCCATCCTGTTGCAATGGTTTGAAAGAGTCTATCAATTGTGAAATCTCATCTGCTTTATTCAACAATTCATCAAGGTTATCCAATGATGAATTAATTATTTGTTCATTCTTTTCATTTCTTAAATCATCTATCTGTGTAATTGAATGAATACCAAACGTTAGTTTCTTCTCCTGTGCAACTGTATCATTTGCAATCATCACGTCATTCTTAGAAACGACGGATCTGTTGACATTTCCTGTCTTGACTATATTATCCCATATGAAACTTTCAATAACTTCATTCAACTTATTGAAAAAAATCTTATCACCTTTATTTGTCCCATGAAATGATAATTTCATGTATGTGTTATCCTCAGTTAAATCATCGTTTGAATCAATTTCAATCTTTATTCTATCATCAAAAATTTCTTGCTTGTTTAAAATTTCAATATTCTTTTCGTTCATCGGTAGACTTGATCCACAAATCTCACAATTTCTCAAGGATGGGTGGTTTAAAAAAGTGCATACATTGCATTCTATCTGTGAAGGTCGCTTAGTTTCCTTCGATTGATCTTTATTCGCTTCAGTATTCTGTTTGAAATTATTGATCGTTTCTTCAATCACTTCTTTACTGGCCTTAACACCACAAGTTTCACATATCGGCAACACATCATAGTTATTATAATTCAAATCCTCCTTCACTAGATTAGGAAACGAACAAATCGGACAAATCCAATTAATATCTTTCTTAATCACTTTAGCACCAACACCATTCTTCTTACCATTCTTCTTGAAAAAAATTATGATCTTTGGTGATGATTTCAAAAACTTGGAAGAATACTCAACATCCCTAACATCATCCAGCTCAATCGAAAGGGAATACTCCCTGGCATTAACATTGTCAATATAAATGATCCTTTGACTAGTCAAATAACATCTCCCATTCTGTCTATTGATGATCTTTGCCTTTCCTTGATATAGACCAATCCCGTCTTCCACCAGCACATCGATCTCGTTCTCCCGCAGCACCGGTCGCGCACCGGCAGTCAGCTCCACAGCGTGCCAGAACGGAAGTTGTCTGCCCATGGTTGGATGCAGTTGTATTATGATACTGTTTGTTAGTTAGTACTTGATATCAAAACAAAAAGAGAAAGATATTGTGAAATACCTCCCTCCAGTTTCGAACAGCGGACATACGACTTCCAATTCCGATCGGATCTTCGCTAAGTCACGTGACTAATAACCGTTGTCGCCTATTACAACCCGAATCGGCCATAAAAGGGCTAATAACCTATATTCACTAATAGCTACTCGATCTGTGGTTCTGAAGACAATTGGAGTATACTCAACTCGGCCCGTAGTCTCCCGCTGTTCCCCCCCCCCCCCTCTACACCCTCCAAAGTCTCCCGCCTAGCTCAGTCGCCGATTCGGGTGCAATTCGCCTGTCAAACTTTGCGTCAGGAGGTGGAAAGTGAAACTCGCCGCACCTACACAAAAGTCAAAAAACAAAAAAAAAAACTCCGGCGACTAACTCCGGACAGGGCCTCGCCTAAATTGCCTACAGGGCAGTCCGTGTCCGGATTAGCCTCAAATAACTCAGAGTAGATGCATTTTTTAAACCTCCCTCGAAGTGTTTTCTTTACTACACCTTTAAAAAGCTCAACTACTGAGTGCTGTTTATCTAACTGAGGCCCTGTTCCAGCTGCCATGTTTCGTCTAGGCCAGAGATCGCTGCTCAATGCCATCACCAGATCTTCAAAAGTGTCTTCCCAAACCCTTGCTAGACAAAGATTAACGTCTTCCTTTAATACCAGATTCTTCTCTTCAAATATACCTGAAGATCCAACTCCAAAGTCAAACTCCGTCACTCCACCAAAGTCTATCCCTACCACTAGAAGAACTTTCTGGAACAGCACCAAGTTGGGTTACTTCATTAAATATTCCTTGCTTGCTGTCGGGCTAGGTACATCCACCATTTCAGTGTTATTGATCTCTTTCTTCATATACGATGCAACCACATACAAGCCAGAAGCTGTCCCTGAGAACTTAAAGATAAATGCCCTTGCTCTGGATCCAGAGAGAGGTGGTCCAGAAAATTTACCAATCTTGAAACATAATTTAGATGGTTATGACACCAAGGATAAAGAAGAACTACGTTACAAGCCAAAATTAGTCGTCTTGGGTTCAGGTTGGGGTTCAGTTGCATTATTAAAGAACTTAACATATGGTGATTATGACGTGACTGTTATCTCACCAACCAATTATTTCTTGTTTACTCCATTATTACCATCGGCTGCAACGGGGACCCTTGAAGTTAAATCATTAACTGAAAGTATTAGAAAAATTGTCGGTTATTTAAACGGTCATTTCCTCGAGGCATATGCTGACAAGGTTGAATTTAGTGAAAAATTAGTTAAAGTTCATCAAAAGGATAAAGTCACTGGTGAAAATATTTCATTTTATGTTCCATATGATAAATTAGTCGTTGCTGTTGGTTCAACTTCAAATACTCATGGTGTTGAAGGTTTACAATATTGTAATCAATTGAAAACTGCAGAAGATGCTTATTGTATCAAAAAGAAAATTACTTCAGTTTTAGAAAAAGCATGTTTACCAACCACGACTGATGAAGAACGTAGAAGATTATTAAGTTTTGTTGTTTGTGGTGGTGGTCCAACAGGTGTTGAATTTGCTGCTGAAGTTTATGACTTGTTGAATGAAGATTTACCAAAAACTTATCCAAAGATCTTGAGACAGGAAATTAGTGTTCATGTTATTCAATCAAGATCAAACATTTTGAACACTTACGATGAGAAAATTTCAACTTATGCAATGGATAGATTTCAAAAAGAAACGATTGACGTCTTGACAAACTCAAGAGTTGTTAAAGTCCTGCCTGATGAAGTTATTTTTAATCAAATGAATCCAGAAACAGGTAAACCAGAATTAAAATCACTTCCATTTGGTCTTTGTCTATGGTCAACTGGTGTTGCTCAAAATCCATTAGCAAGACAAATTGTCTCTGATTTATCCAATTTCCAAAGAAACAAGAGAGCTATTGAAACTGATTCTCATTTAAGAGTTTATGGTGCCCCAATGGGTGATGTTTATGCAATTGGTGATTGTGCAACTTTAAGAACTGATTTGGCTGATCATACCGTTGATTACGTTAGAAAATACATCGTTGAGAAACACTTACAAAACATTTCTGCAACAGAAATCATTACTGAGAAGGATATCAGACATTTGAAATTAAGTTATGCTGAAGTTTTTGAATTAGGTCATGAAATTGCTAAAAGACATCCAGAAGCATCTGAAGCCTTAAATTTCTTGGAAGAGTTGATTCCTGATTATGACTCTGATAAGACTGGTCTTTTAGCCTTTGATAAAGTTGCATCCTTGTTGAAAGAAGTTGATTCCAGAATTACATCCTTACCAGCAACTGCTCAAAGAGCTCATCAACAAGGTAAATACTTGGGAAGAAAACTTTCTAAATTGGCAAAATCTTCTGTTTCCTTACATCTCCATGAAATCACCGACGGTGATATTGATGGTGCTATCTATAAACCTTTCCAATACAAACATTTGGGATCTTTGGCATACATTGGTAACTCTGCTGTTTTTGATTTGCCAGGTTATGCATTAATGTTGGATATCTACGGTTTATACTTATGGAGAATGTCATACTGGTTGCAATCTGTCAGTATGAGAACCAGAGTGTTGTTGTTCTTTGACTGGATGAAGAGAGGTCTCTTTGGAAGAGATTTCCTAAGTTGTTGAGAAGGAGATGGAATAAAATGCTTGTTATTATAGAACTATAAACTGGCAAACACTTGCCTATGATTATTATGTTTTTTTGTATTAATAATTCATCAAAATATACATACAGACATACATAAGTTGTTTTACTGTAATGACGGGTCTTTAAATGTTTTACGTTGTGTTTTGGGGTTATTGTTTGTTTGTTTGTTTGTTTGTTTACTTTTTTCATTTTTGTTTGTTTACATTTCGATTTTGTGTCAAAACAAAAAATGAAACCAGAACAATCCACAAATATGCGTTTCCAAATAACACAAAAATGAAGTAATTCCAAAAAGTTATGACACTAACTTCCTCTTCTCACTTCTACACTAACTTGACTTCAGTCAAAAATCTTAAAATACAGTTCATAAAATAACTAAAAAACCATGGTCAACCCATCCACTGTCCCAAGGACCAAATCATCCATTTTGAATTCCATTTCTTTGAACACTTCAAGAAACCGAATGACTGATTTATTCAATGATTTCAAACATTTGGCCATCTCAGAAACCACAACTCCACCAACAGAAGTGAAAGATCCAAAACAACCAGCAGCCATCAAGTCTCATCAAGCTGAAGAAACATTGGGAAACGATTCATCAATCGAGTTACTAAAAGTGGCAATTGTTAAACCAAAGACTCTCTATACTTTATACGTGGGTGATCTTGATGATAGAGTCACAGAAGAAGTCATTTACAACCATTTCAAAAAATATCCTGCCTTGTCATCTGTCAAGATCTGTTATGCTCCAAACTCGAAATCATCCTTAGGTTATGGTTATGTTAATTTTGAAAACCCAGAAGACTCTAAAAGAGCGTTGGATGAGATGAACTACTCTGTCATTATGGGTAAAGAAATTAGAATCATGGAAGCTTTACAAGGCAAAGATAGAAATTTGGGAACAAATGTCTTCATTTCAAATTTAAACACTGATGGTTTAACTTCACGTTCGTTTTATGAAAAGTTCAGATCTTATGGAAGAATCATGTCTTGTAAGTTGAATATTCTTAAGAAGCAAGGCTTTATTTCCTTTGATGATAGAACGGATGCTGAAAACTTTGTGGAAAAATTGAACGGTTCTTATTTAGATGGTTCCAAGATCTTTTGTGCCATTCACATCCCAAAGAATTTAAGAGAACATACTTCAAAACCTTGGAACTATGAAGGTCAGAAATTTGGTGATGATTATAAGTTGAAAAAGAGTGGATCAGATTCAACTTTAGATACCGTTGTTCACAAGCCTGAAATCTACAGTCATTCACCTGTTACAGCCAGTACCCATGGACCTCTGGATACTTCCAACTCATTGGTTACTATCAATACTCCTACATCAACTTTAAACTACTCTGAACCATTTAAGCAAATCTATGTCAAAGGACTACCAGTTGACTGCTCTGAGACTGAAGTTTTGAGACTTTTTTCAAGTTGTGGGAAGATTGTTGACATTTTTTTGTCTAATGTCACTCAATTCAAATCCTCATGGTGTCTTGTTACCTTTGATATTGGTGCTAGTGCAATCAATGCAGTCGAAACTTACCACAAGACCCTTTATAAAGGTAGAAGATTGACATGTGTCAAAGCTTTAAAGAAAATTGATCGGAAAATTCAATTATTCAACAACTCAAGAGCAAGCCCAACTTCCACCTTTCAACCGGGCTCACCAGGATCAATCCAAAAGCCTTCGACTTACAAGTTGTACATTTATAATTTACCAGAAGGTTTGAATGAAAACTTCTTCAAATTGTTCTTGAGAAACTATACATTTGACGGTAGAATCATCAGATATTCAATCAACAGTTCTAACAACTTGAAAGATTACAGTTTTATTGAGTTTGAGAAAGAATCAGACGCAAAGCAAGTCAGTGCAAAGTTAAATGGAATCAATATCTGTGGTTTTATTATAGTTAGTGCATTAGAAAAAAAGAATATCGGTTTTAATTCCCATATCAAAAGATCTTCAAGTGTCTTTCAGGATGGTTTAAAATCAAGCTATAAAGCCTCTGCACCTGTGTCTCCCCAATCCGGTTACAGAACCAACTCTGACTATTATACTCCATGTTTTTCAAGTCCTTCAAATATCGGATTATCACCAACTGCATTTCCATCATTGATCTCTAACCAACCACCACAATCTCCATTGATTGGGAAAGTTAGACCTTATAATGCAAGAGTTTTAAGTCAAGCTCCACTTTCAAGAAATCCTTCAGTGAAAGATAACTTGTTTAGAAATGCAAGTATCCTCAAAACAGAATCTACATTTTCCAAGTTAAAAGATTACGCATTGGAGAATATTGATTTCTTGGTTTATCCAGCTGCCACAAGACCTAAAACCTTGAATAGAATTGTTCAATACCTTATAGATACATTATGGTCTAATGATACTCAGAAAGTTCAAGAGTTTTTGAAAGCTTGTGAATTTGATCCTTCTGTTGAAGAAGCATTCAAAGAGAAGTTGGTTGAGACAATCAAATTGTTTGGACTTGAAAGATGATTGATCATTCATTCTGCTACAATATTTACTGCATTTATACAAAACATTACAAAAAACGTCAAAAAAATAGAGCAATAAACATTAACAAAAAAAACAAAAATTTTGTACATTAGATTTGATGAAAACAAGTAAACAGTCGGTAGTGCAAAAGATCTTTCCCTCTTCCATTAAACTTTATATATGTGTATCTTAATTATAATCATTAAATATCAGGAAGTTCAAGCTAGTTCGACATAGTTTGCTGGGAAAATACCTTCTCTTCCATTAACTTTACCAGTCCACCAATCATCAGTTGAGTCTGATTTCTTCACTATAGTAATAACATCACCTTTTCTGAAAGGTAAATCACCAGATTGTTCACCTTCGAATGAGTATAAGGCAATAGCTTTTGGTAATCTTGGAGTTGAAGATTTAGAAGAACCAAAATTTGGTTTTTCAGCACTCGGTCTAGATGGTGCATCACTCAAAGAAGATCTTTTGAACCTTCTATCTAAATCATCGACATCATTATTGCCGGCTCTACTTGATCTATTTCTTGAATCATAACGATCATAAACATCATCTTCCCAAGAAGTGTTTCTGGTTGATCTTGAGCCACTTCCAGCAGATGCATGATTTTTTCTTGCATTTCTGTAATAATCATTAGCATCATTATCTGAAAAATCATCATTATCTTCATCTGAATAATTATTATTTCTACCACTCGTTTGTCTTCTACTGCTACTACCTCTTCCACCTCTTGAATAATAACCTCCTGTTCTATCATCTGATAAAGAACCGGCATCGGATGAGAAAGAAGGAATATCATCATAATAATCATCATCATCGTAATAATCACCAGCTCTTCTCTTGGTGAATGCTCTTGATTCTAAAACTCTGAATAAAACATCACATTCAGGTGGTGCATCAACTTGTCCTGATAGAATTTGTCTTGCTTTACAATTATTACCATAAAATTTTCTATTGGCTTCTCTTCTTTCAACAATAGCTGAACCTTCCAAAGAAACACCAGCAAATAAACCCTTAGTCTTGGAATAAGCAAAGATGGCAGCCACTGAAGCAAGGGATGCAGAACCTGCAGCTTCAGCGTTTCTACCTAATGGACCAGCAGCTAATGAGATATTACCACCTAATGTCAATGAACCAGCTTGGGCAAACGTCTTGACGGCATCTTCAGTGTTCAAAATATAGACGAAATCAGTCAATTCGAAACCGACTTGACCACCGGCACCGGCACCAGCAGTGACAATGGCAGTTGGTGGAGACCATGAACCATCTGGTAACCTGGCAACAATGACACCGGAACCTGCTCTACCTGAAAATAAGAAACCAGCTTTCAACACGGTGAAGATGGCAAGACCTTTAGCGTTCTGGAGGACTTCTGGAGGGATGACCTGGTCCACACCGAGCATCTGGTTCGGTTTGATAAAGGATGATAGCACTTTGGCAGCTTTTCTTAAGGGACTTTAGTTAGTAATTAAGGAATGGCGAGGTGTGGCCACAGCACGACATTGGGCTGTTTTCCACAGGGAGTGAAGATTGCATACATAGTCTCATTCTTCAGACTTCTAGGAAGTGGATTGTTGATTCCCATGGCAGTTGATAGTAATTCACGGGTTTAATTAGTGGTTTTACTGAGTGAGTGTTTTTGAATGTGAGCCGAGTTCCTTGAAATTAAATTCGCGGCTTTTTCGGTCAAAGATAAGTTCGGCGTTAGCGCGGAGTTAAGGTTACGCAGCGCTGGTCTTTTTCGGAGATGTGGATTTTTAATTAGTACTCGTTAGCTGTGAGATCAGTTGTAATTGTTTGTAAAATTAAAGCCAAAGAATGGACCCAGTGGACAAGACGTTCGACACGCTCTACTCGTGGGGGCAAAAGATCTCCCGCACTGCGCACAAGTCCGCGAACTACGTCTCAGAGCACGCAATAAACGCATCCAATTCAGTTGCTAATGGTGTCACCAGCCTCTACCAGACAAAAGTCGTCAAAGAACCTGAACCAGTTGTGGTTGCCCCATCTCTGCTCAGTCTGGTTGGAATCAAGAAATTTGTACAGGATCACAAGAAGTTGACTTCTGGTGCTTTGGTGCTGACTTTAGGATTGACTGGGTTATATCACTATTGGAACACTAATATTAAAAAGAGAAGAAGAAAAGCCGAAAGATTGCCAAATGGTGCCAGAAAAGATGTTATCTTGATTGTTGGGTCCATAATGGAACCATTGACCAGATTCATTGCTCATGATTTAGAAACTAGAGGATTTATCGTTTACATCACCTCGACAAATTCCAATTCAGATTTGAAATATTTCTCAAATGAATCTAATCAAGATATCAAAAGTTTAATAGTTTCTTCAGAATTCAAAAACAATAATTACAACAGACAACAGATTTCACAGTTTGACTTTCTTTTGACATCGCAACACATTCCATTCCAAGGTGCTGAACCAAACAATTTGAACCTGGTTGGTATCATAGTGATACCTCTCTTGTTCTTCCCAGCTGGGAAATTCCACACATTGGATGCTGAAGTTTGGGATAATAACATTGAGAAGAATTTGTTAATGCCTTTGAACTTGTTCAGAAATGGATTGATTGAACTTGCAGAGAAACATGACTCCAATATCATATTCTTAACTCCTACGCTTTCTACAAACATGAATCTACCATATCATTCATTTGAAAACATATCATGCAGATTCATATCTTCTTTATCAGATAACTTGGCCAGTGACTATGACAATTTGAACATAACGAATTTAAAATTAGGATCAATAAGAATCACATCAAATAATGACAATCGATACTTCGGAATCATCGGTCGCCCAATCCGGTTCTTGCACCACAAAATCTTCGACTTGGTATACAGCAACAGCAACAGCAGGGTCGCCTACGCTGGCACCGGTGCCAGATTCACCTCCTACTTCGGCTTCTTGATCCCGTACTGGCTGCTGAAGAGTAGTTGATTGTGATTACATAATGATTATATAACGATTACTGCTACGGGCACTCTGTGTATATATGTCTGCATGCATGATAGGGGAAGATGAGAAACTCCAGAAATTGTAGAGACAAAATGAAACCTAATCCACTTTAACACGTTTCCTCGAGGATTTAAACACAACGATCCATTTGGGACACACAGATAATGATTGCCAAAACGAGACTCTTGGGAGAAATACTCTCTGTTCTGTTCCCACTCTTCACAGTCTACAGCACTTATGATCTGGTACGGTACATTGAAATCCCACTAGAAGAGGAACAATTCCTGCCCTCTATACAGAACTTTCAGAGCTATTCCATCCTAAAAGAAGGTTTCATTCCACTGTTGAGCAAGATCCCCGGCTTGGATGTCGATAACTCCATCATTACACTAGTGGCTAACAAGTTGCTTTACTCCACTTATCTTGCATTAAGCACACTTGCCATTTGCTATACTTTAGTTTTCCATATCCTGTGCATACATAAAACTTACGAAAAGAAATGGAAGAATGTCTCTACGTTGGCTAAAAGTGCATTCTCTTAGACCCCCCAAAATCAATAGTCATAGTCATATCATTATGTTTTTCGTAGACACCCGCATTTCCTAAACATCCAAATTCGGCAAAAAAACATCTGAGATCAGTTTTAAAATCCAAAATCAAACGCACTCATATCTGGTTCTTTGAAAGCATCTTGAGGTGGTGGTGTATGCTGTTTTTTTTTCTTTTCAGAATCTTGATCTTTTAATTCTTCCTCTCTCTTTATGGAATTCGAAGCAAGTCCATATTTTTCCAATATGCTCATGTTTGATGAACCCTTGTCTGGAATCACATGTAAATCATTTTTATGAGCATTCAAGAATTCATCCCTATCACTCGTCAACAAACTTGATCTGCGTCTTACTAATGGCGATAATCCATATTTTTCAAGTGCATTAAATTTGGAAGTTGGTGAAGTTGTTATTGAATCATCAACTTTCTTACTCTTTTTTGAATTTTTCTGTTGTTTTTCAGTTGGTGGTTCATATTTCAAGAATTTCCAATTCTTTAATAATCCAACAGATAAATAATCACATCCCATTCTTGTATAAATGTTTGAAACTCTTAAAATGAAATCAAATTCAACTTTACTAGAAATTTCCAAAGATCCATGAAAATAATTCAAACTCTTCTCTCTTAAATTTTGATACAACACTGCTAATAAGGGATCATCTTCTAAGAATGATTTAGATTTCTCTGTCAATGTTATGCCTGATTTTTCCTCATCAGTGATTACTTCTGATGGGGATTTAATCAAACTTTGAATTGATCTTGATTTATCTTGTAATTTCCAATAAATATAACTAGTTGTCCATCTATCACCAATTGAAACTGCATTAGACAATAAATTTTGAGTTAAAACGTTCCTTAAAACTGGACCATTATCACCTTCATAAACACGACAAACGGCAATTGCTAAATCAATATCTTTAACTTGTTTCAACAAAACGTTCACACAATCCTTTAATGAGTCGGCTAATAAGAAAAAACAAGCAGCATCCATATATCTATGTTTACTCAACAGGACAAACGCATTCTTCAAAGCTGCAGATTTCCATCTAGCCTGAGTGAAATCATTTTTCAAAAAAGTCAACATCTTTTGTTGTTCAGAATGACCAATTGAAGTTTTCCATAATCCAATCAATATCTGTTTTTTCTTCAATGCAAGATAATAAATTGCACATTTACTAGGATCTCTCTTTTCAGGCAACGTGAATTCATTCCTAGCAACTTTTTCAACCGTGCTTATCAACTCATCATATTTAACCCAATGAACAATTCCATAATCTTTAGCAACTGACCACGTGAATCTCCTATCTTGGACAGAATGCTCAATCAATTGTAGTAACAGTTCCTTGTTTTCACTATGAACAGCCCATGAAATGTCTCTCATGCTTAATTTATTTTGGGAGCCTTTATGTAATTGAAACAGTTTGACACTAAGGAAGAATCTGAATCCGTTCTCATCTAGACTGATTGTGTTTTGTTGGATTAAATCAATGGTTTCAATGGTGCTTAATAATGTGATTTGTTGATGTCTTGTCAAATAGGGGATTGAATGATTTGTTAATTTTTCTTTCAAGAGTTCACAAATTTGAGAATTAAATTTATTGTATGGTTCTTCCAAATCCTCGGAAGTGTAATCTTCATCTTTTTTAGAGTCGTTTAATAGCTTGGAGATGTCAAATCCTAGGTTTGAACCTAATGAATCAATAGATTTACCATTCATTTCCAATTCCCTGATTTTTAAAAACAATCTTAGTAAAATCTCTTTAACATTCTGGATTTTTGCTTGAAATAACAATTGAATTAAGAATTGTGGATGATATAAAGGCAATGAACCATTCAAAACAGAACTCAGGTTAAAAATATCATTAGTGACGATTTTTCTCGAACCAATAGATTTTCTTGTGAATTTATCGTTGATTAAATCCAATTGTTTATCAGAGATAAACATTTGATTTCCTGACCCAATCACTAGGGTCCCATCTTTCAACCATATGGAATCACCAATGCTATGTGATGTGTAATTCGTGATATCTATCTTCTTTATCACTTGGAATGCAGGTGTTTGATTCGTGTAATCATATCGTTGTTGTGTGTAAAGTAATGAATAATCATCAAATCCCACGGCTAAGATACTTTGGTTATTGAACGTACTTGTCCAATCAATATCACGAATTGGATTTGAAAAGACTTCTTCATATTCCAAGACATTTCTATTCAAATCCCATATTGTTAATCTTAATTTTGTATCATCAACAATAGCAAATTTTGAAATTGATGAACCTCTAATATATGAACTATTAGTCAATTTCGAATCCAAAGTGTTTCGCAACACCCATTCAATTTTATTATTAATGATCCTTCCTGAAAAACATTTCAAAACACCTTGGGAATCAATTACTGAAATGATTGGACGATCTGCTTGAAATGCCTGCCCAACGGGATCTATTGGTGCAATGTGTAAGATATCATTGTTTTCAATTGCTAATTCGGCAATGTCGAATGGTTTGATCTTGTTCTTGTCTATCAAACATGCTTTTGCTCCACTTTTATAAATGGCAATCACATAATGTTTTAAATGTGTATCATCTTTAATTGGAATTGAAGTGAAAAATAATGCAGGATCAATCTCTGTTAAGGTGATTGAATCTAATTTTTCGGCGATTTTATTGGATGTATCCCATAGGACTAAGTCATCTTGAGTAATTGCCATTAGCAAGGTACCCTGATCAAAAAGAACAGCTTTTGATATCGGGTTTGAAGTATGAACAATAGATTTCTTCTTTAATGTGACTTGATTTGCTAATTTTTCAGGGATCCAAATACAATTTTCTTCAAATCTACTTGTTGTCATCATTGCGGAACCATCACTTGTTCTGAAGATTTTTTGAATTGATTTATTATGACCTGTTAATTTATGCGTTAAGGTCCCTATTGGTGAATCATCATTCGTTATTAGGAAATCTAAATCAATCTTAATTCTTCTTATCGTTCCGTTCAAATCATGGACAATTATTGAGATTTCATGTGTTTGTGGATCATTTTGAACTTCTGGGAAGTTTATATATTGTGCATTTTTAGTGAATGTGTTTTCTTTAAATCTTAATTTTTTTAAAGATTTAATATTGATCATCTTTGGTGGATTTTGTGACAAATTTTCTAAAGCAAATACTTCAATGTTTGCACAATCATCCAAAACGAATAATAAATCAGGTTGTTTATTATCTTGTATATCAATTTCTTTATCTTTGTATAATTTTTCAATTGAAGTTTTCAAAGATTGGGAAACAACTTTATCATCAATTAACAATGCAAATTTCGATTTAGTTTTTTCTTCATCATCATTCATCTTTAATGTGCCCCAAATTTGAATATTTTGTGCATTATCATAAACATAACTTGACCAAATTCTTACTATTTGATCTGTTGAAACGGAATAAAGAATGTTGGTATGATCATGCTTGTTATTAGTTGTTGTGATTTTCCATCGTATCATTGAGACAGGAGCACTATGTGGTAAATAAGTCAATTCGAAATTCGAATCTTCACCAAATCTTAATCTATTCCAAACTTTCAATAATGTATCATGTTTTGAACAACTTGCAATCAATGAAGTATCATGAGATATCTTGACCAAGTAAACCGGGTTCGCCTGGATCAGTGACCACAGGATCGTGGTCTTGGGTACTCCAAACTCCTTGTCAACTAACCACAGTGTTAAATGATCTGAACCAACGACAATCTCATTGTTAGACCCCCAATGCAAAGCATTAACATGAGTGTGATTCTTTGGGTCAATTAGCTTAGTGAGCAATTGCCAGCGCGGGACTTTCATGAACTCGTTCATCGGCTCGTAGATCTGGACCTGTGTGCCAATAGCGACTGCGATCTGGCCGTTATCCGGGTTGACATCGACTGCAAAAGCGTCAGTATCGAGGTAGATGGTCTGGAGATGCGTGAGGTTGTCATTTGAGAGGATGACGAGGTTGTTCCCTGAGCAGTAGACCAGCAAGGGGCACTTCTTCCACAGTGAGTGGGCGACTGCCTGCGGGCTCCTGTTGGGCTCGCCGGGGAGAAAGCCGATGGCCATTGGTGTTAGTAGTGTTGTAATTTAGTATTAGAGAGTGTATATCTCAAAGTTAAAGAAAAAACAAAGAAAAACTTCACATCTTGTAAGATCATTTACAGAGTAAACTGAAATAATGGGAGGAAGGTGAGTAGGCAGCCCAGCCAGCTACTTTAGCCTGAACAGAGACTAACTTTGACCAGTTGCAAAGACCAGCGGACGGCCGTGGCGGTGTGTCTGCAGAGATCCCCGTGCGTTTTACTGGACAGACACACGCCCCGTGAGTGCATCGAGAACCCGGAGCTCGCTAAGGACCTGCCAGATCTGTGCAAGGCGCAGATGAAGGCGTACTGGGAGTGCAAGAAGGGCTTCTTCGACATGACCAAGAGAATTAGAGGGAACGCGCCTTTATCCACAGGGAAATACGACCAACAGTACGAAAATTTATCGAGTGGGAAGTTCGATGCCCATGAGGAGATGAGAAAGTTGAGTATTTTGGACAGCCAGAAGAGAGAATAAATGGGTTAATAATTGGTGTACATAGTTTTCTAATAGTTTGATGTTCTATATATAAAATATATCTAAATGAAGATGTAATCAGTAACTGATGGCCTCCCCAGCAGCCACGATCTTGTCGTATAGTTCGTCCACAATGTTGCTGTCCACAACGGGACTCACAAACACGACGCGGAAGAACTCACCCCCTTCGACGCCGACCGCCGGCGAGTAGTCCACGAGGAACCGTCCTTCCTCGTACAAACGGCCCACGATCTCCCTGGTGGTGGCCGTGTTGCGCTCAGCATCGCCAAACTCGCCGTCCTTGTTGAAGTGGAAGCACACCTGGAGGGCCGGCGGCGGGTTCGTAGACACGAGCTGGAACCGGCGGTCCTGACTCACCTTGCGGGCAAAGTACTCTGTGATCTGGAAGGCGTGGTCAATGCGTTCTTCGTAACCTTTGGTCCCGTAGTAGTACCAGCCCATGTAGAACTTGAGCGAGTCTGCCCTTCTCCCGCAGCCCATCGTGCCGTCCGCCAGATCGTAGAACGTGTCCTCATTGGTGTTGCTGTGGAACAAATAAGGAGCGCTCAGTGAGTTGGCAGTTTGGAACAAACGTTCATCTGGTAGGAGTAAAAAAGAACAAGTCGTTGGAACACCGAGCATCTTGTGAGGGTTTGTCGTTATCGAATCTGCCTTTTCGATTCCTTTCAACTTGTAGCGATGCTTCTCACTGAACACCACATTACCACCCCATGAACCATCTACATGGAACCAGACTTTATGTTTTTTGGCAATCTTTGAAATGGCATCGAATGGATCAAAAGAACCAAAGACTGTGGTACCGGCAGTACCATTGATGTACAATGGTGTATATCCTTCCTTGATACTCTCTTCGATCTTTCTATCCAAATCTACAGGGTCCATCACACCATTGGAATCAATATCAACTTTGAAAACATTGTTTGATCCCAGGCCTAATAAAATTGCAGCTTTATCAACAGAATAATGTGAATGTTTGGAAGTGTACAATGCAAACTTGTAGTTCCCGTTCCCATGGGTCTTTGTGTCTGGGAACAATGTGGATCTCGCAATGTGTAAACTGGTTACATTTGACCATGAACCACCAGAAAATGTCAATCCTCCAGCATATGGTCCATCGTATCCAAACAAATTGGCATAAGATTTCGAAACTTTTTTCTCGATTAAAGTGAGGATAGGAGACACAGTGTACACGTGAGAATTAGTGTTCAATAAACTCAACAACAGATCAGAAATGACACCGATTGGATTAGTTGATGCGTATAATTTGTCAAGGAATCCAGGATGCCATGTGACAACTGAATTTTTTAAAACTTGTTCAAATAATCCATATACACCTTCTTGTCCATGGCCTAGTTTTGGTGTTTCTAGTGTAACGAGTTTGGAAAGTTCAGATGGTGATAATTTTGGACCGATTTTGGCATTTGGTTCTGAAGATTTGGCAATATGACTCAGTATTAATGGTTTTAATTGGGTTAGGAGTTGATCGAGTTCAGTGACTCTGTTGATCTCGAGTCTGCTGGAGATCTTGGAGATGGTCATCTTGATTTGGGATGGGGTGAGATGGTATGAGTGATGGAGTGGTTCTGGAGGGATATTCAAAGAGTTTTATAATTAGTGAAGATAAATGTTGAAAATTAATTTATTAATTCAACCGATCTACCGATAACGAACCGAAGCGTAAACAAATAAATTGAAATCCCTGAAATTAATCAAAATCAAAAAAAAATCAAAAAGGACAGAGTATCAATCTAGTCACCGGTAACTTACACTCCGTTACCCCCGTAGATCATGAGTAAGCAGTTGAAAATATAAACGTGGATTAGGTTCTCTTATAAAAGATAATTATATTAATTTGATCCAATTAATTTATTAAAGATTTTTTGAGGGAGTCCAGTTAGTTAAATAGTTTTCAGAATATTGTTCCGACGGAGCCAATTTTATTGGGTTTCTAAGAATAAAGGATCAATTGTAAACTTTTAAGAAATCATAAAACTGGGTGCAGTGATTGTGATATAGCACAGGCACAGGAATGAAGACATTAACTTTGATTTATATCACTTTGAATCGCAAATATCTTCTTTCTTACAAATTTCACTTTAGGCAAAAGATACCTTCTTTTATTTATCTATTTACATCTATCAACTATATACTCTACTTACAACATCAAGCATCACACTCATCTCTAGCTCTTGGGAACGGAACAACATCTCTAATATTCTCCACACCGGTCAAATAACTGATCAATCTTTCAAATCCCAATCCAAATCCACCATGTGGAGCACCACCATTTAATCTGGTTGATAAATACCATTCCATATCCTCCAAACTCATTCCCCTGGAGCTCATCTCTTTGGTAAGGGTGTCATAATTATGCTCTCTTAAGGAACCTCCTATTATTTCACCCATTTGTGGGAACAAAAGATCAAAACATGCAACTGTTGATCCATCTTGGTTTTGTTTCATGTAAAAAGGTTTGATTGATTTTGGATAATTGGTGATGAAGACTGGTGTGTTTTGGAAATGTTCACCGGCAAGGTATTTTTCGTGTTCGGTGGCTAATCCATCGTTGTAATCCACTGGGATCTTAAACTCATGATTAGAAGTTTTGAGAATCTCTATAGCCTCATCGTATGTGATTGATACCCAATTTGAGTTATACAATGATTTCCATTTTGTCAATAATTCTTCCTTGGAGACTGAATACTCACTTGGTAATGAATCCAACATATCATTAGCAACTTTCTCATCTTCTAATAATGGCTTAATCATGAACTTAATCATCTCTTCAGTGAACGAAGTCAACTGTTGGATTTCCGTGATATAAGAAATCTCTGCCTCCAACATCCAAAACTCAGCAAGGTGTCTATTGGTATCACTTGCCTCAGCCCTAAAAGTAGGCGATAAGGTCCATACTTTCCCCATTGAATTAGCCAACACTTCCAAATGCAACTGTGTCGACACGGTCAAGTATGCTTCCTTATTGAAAAACTTGTCCTTAGTGGACAACATTGATCTTGATTCTAATTGGAATAACTCACCAGCACCTTCACAATCAGAACTCGTTATGACTGGAGGATTAACCCTAATGAACCCATTTTGATGGAAAAACTCATTAATCTTGAAATCCATCAACGATCTGAACCGTAAGATCGAGGACAGGTACCCCGTTTTCCAACGTAACGAAGGTAATGAACGCAAGTATTGTAACGAATGGAATTTCTTCTGTAGTTTATAATCCGTGGGGACATTACCCAGTATCGTGACTTGACCCTCATCTTTCACATTGAGCTCAAATGGCTGTTCTTTGCCCTTGGACTGGGACCAGACACCTGTGAGCGCGACTGACTGGCCCGTCTTGAGCTGGCCGGCCTGCTGCGGGCTCAAGACACACATGAGCTGGTTGGAGGTTGAGTTGTCACTAAGGTCAATGAAGGCCACTTTCTTCAGCGAACGCACGGACTTTACATGGCCGTTGACGGTGATGGTGGCCTGTGCTGAAGGCGGGCTCCTGAAGATTTGGGCGATGGTCTGCGGGAGCGTCGAGTGGCGTCTGATGGCCCTTAGTGACATTTTTGGTGATATTATTTAATCTAATGATTTATTGATATAATTGATAATGGAGAATGAAATTTTCATACCTCTTTACCTAACAAGTTTTGAATCAGCACAATGGACACACAGCTGGACGATTTGGGGATCAAGGTCGTGGAGCAGACCGCGCTAGAGCAGCGGATCCAGTCCGATGCGAACGAGCTCATCACGCGCCACGAGCTGGAGGCTGATAGTAAGCGACTCGAAAAGGCACAAGCGCAACTTGTGAGAGTCAGGCATGAGATGGGTAAATTGTATGATCGGATCAACAGTCCCAGAACGAAGATTTCGACTAAGGAGGAGCTTAGGAAGCAGGTGAATGGGATGGAGCAAGAACAACTCGTGCCCTTGATACAAGACATTGAGGAGATCAAGCAGCGGCTCCAAGAAAAGAGCGCTAAAGAGAAGGCAAACGGTGTTGATGGCAAACTGGCGGGAGAGTCAGAGAAGGACTTCCTTATAAGGACAGGGAAGATCACCGCGTTCGGGAACTCGTCTGAGTTTGTTTTGGAGGAGGACGACACGCACAAGGAGCCAGAGAGTGCCGTGTCCCATCAGAATTTGAGGGTTCCTGGTTTTGATAAAGAGGTGCAAGGTGATGATGATTACGAGATGGATGAAGGCGAGGAGACAGAAGAGGAAGACTTCACGTTGCTGACAGACGATGATATCAGAAACACAGACGATGGTGTGGAATCGTTTTATCAAAACAGATTGAAATCGTGGATACATAAGAGATCAAAACTGCGAAAGACTAAAGATACATCAGACTTACCAGAATATCTGAAACCACATCCTACACTTCCTGATGCTGTCTTAAACAATGATTTCAAGATCCCGGGGGATATCTACCCTTCTTTGTTTGATTATCAAAAAACAGGTGTTCAATGGCTTTATGAATTATATCTTCAAAAACATGGTGGTATCATATCTGATGAGATGGGGTTAGGGAAAACCATTCAGATAATTTCATTTATAGCTGGGTTGCACTATTCTGGTAAACTCACTAAACCAGTGCTGATTGTCTGTCCAGCAACGGTCATGACACAATGGGTGAATGAATTTCATACATGGTGGCCACCATTAAGGACAATGGTTTTACATTCAATTGGGTCAGGTATGTCCAAAAAGGGAATGAAGGAGGAAGATTTTGAAAAAGCATTGTTGATGGAAGGTGATGACAGTACCACAAATATCAATCAATTAAAACAATCTGCAAACATTGTTAATTTGATAGACACATTGATCAAGAAAGGTCATGTTTTAATAACAAGTTATGTTGGTCTTCGAATTTATGAATCTCATTTAATGAATATCGAATGGGATTATGTTGTCTTAGATGAAGGACATAAGATAAAGAATCCTAATTCTAATATCACAATCTTGAGTAAAAGATTGAAAACACATAACAGGGTGATTTTATCAGGTACACCAATTCAAAATAATCTTGTTGAATTATGGTCATTATTTGATTTCATATATCCCGGAAGATTAGGTACATTACCCATTTTTGAAGATCAATTTGAACAACCTATTAAAAGTGGTGGATATGCAAATGCAAGTAATTTAGAAGTTAAAATTGGATATCAAAAAGCTGTCATTTTAAAAGATTTGATTCAACCATATCTATTAAGAAGAATGAAAGTTGACGTTGCCAAAGACTTACCATCAAAGCAAGAGTTTGTCCTGATGTGTAAATTAACCAAGTATCAAAAGGAGAAATACTTGGAATTTTTAAAATCCATTGAATTTAAGGCAAATTCATACCTTGGTGCAATTGACACATTAAGAAAAATTTGTAATCATCCAGATTTAGCAGATGCAGAGTTTAAAGAATCACAACCTGGATATGGTGATGCTTCAAGATCAGGGAAATTACAAGTGTTGAGATCTTTAATTACCACATGGACCAAAGAAGGACATAAGATTTTATTATTTACACAAACTAGACAAATGATGAACATTTTGGATAATTTTTTACGAAAGACAATGGGTCCAGATTTCAAATATATGAGAATGAGTGGTGAGACAAATATTGGGAAAAGACAAGATATGATATTTGAATTCAATAATGAAGATTATAATTTATTTTTATTGACTACTAAAGTTGGTGGGTTAGGTGTCAATTTAACAGGTGCTGATAGGGTCATTATCTTTGATCCTGATTGGAATCCATCCACTGATTTACAAGCCAGAGAAAGGGCATGGAGATTGGGTCAAAAAAAGGAAGTTTTGATTTATAGATTGGTTATTGGTGGTTCAATTGAAGAAAAAATTTATCATCGACAAATTTTTAAACAGTTATTAACTGATAAAATTTTGAAAGATCCAAATCAAAAGAGATTTTTTAAAAATCATGAATTACATGATTTGTTTACACTTACTGATTTTGATGATGATGATGATTCAGAAGATAATTTATTGATTAAACCTAGTCAAAAAAATTCAAATAATGATCAAAATGATGATTTATCAAAATTATCAGAAATTAATGGAATTTCCAAACTTTCTAAATACAAAGAACAAGAAAAAGTGGAAACTGAAAATGATCGATTAATGAATGGATTATTTAAATCAACAAAAATTCAAGCCATCAAACATGATGAGATTGTTGATTCGCATTCTAAACCAAGCATGGAAATGGTTGATAGAGAAGCTGCAAGAGCTGCTAATAAAGCATTAGAAGCTTTGAAATCATCAAGAAAACAAGTCAAAAAAGCAGGAGTAGGTGTGCCTACATTTACAGGGAAATTTGGTATTGCTGGTAAAATTTCCAAACCATTAGGAATTAATAAAAAATCATCCAAAGGATTATTTCCTGGTTCAAATATGAATCAACATATTAATTCTTCATCATCTATATTGTCAAATATGAAGAAGAAAAAAGCAGAAGAAGATGAAAATAAATTTTCAGATTCAAATGTTAAAATCATTGAAAAAATGAGAAATTTTCTTTCAAAACAAGATGATTTTTTTGCAAAATCTTCAGATATTTTAACAAATTGTGATATTGATATAAAGAAACAAAATGATTTATCAACCATTAGAGCAATGTTGAAAAAAATAGGAAAATGGGATAATGATAAAAAAGGATGGACTTTACTGGAAGAGTTTAGATAGGAAATAACCTATCTTTTTTACCCCCATGAATTTGACTATAAAGTCATTGTAGCGTGACTAGGGTTTGTTCTATTGAGAGGATTTCAAGCACCATTAAAATAGCTAAAGCTTGGTTTTCTACATTGAATGTTTCAAATTTTAAACTATGTTTGTGTATATGGTTATACTTCAAGATTGAATCTTTTTGATTGAGAGGGGGTGGACACCAGAGTCTATTACTACTTTCATAATCACTTTCAAAATGAAGCCCAGACATCGTCCCAGGTACGCCACAGTGCAGTAGATCTTGATCATTATTGTATATCTTTGCAGCACATTTTAATCTGCTATCATTACATTACCCACTTAATCGTGAAATGCAAAATGTTCTGCATATAGTATTTCATAATATCCCCAACTCAACATATAATCCAACAGAAAAAGCTGACTGGGAGGCAAACTGACACTCGAATACCATCGATCCTGGATCAGAAACGTAATAGTTAACATTCAGTTTGGTCAGCGGCCGAAGACAATGGATTTAATGCGAGTGTATTACCAACCTGCTGCACTATCAAGACCCTGGGCTACGTTCTGGTCATCCGGAATACAAAGCCGTATTTTTCTTTATCACCTAAGGCTTCGTATATTGCACTGCTAATTTGGTAAGTGTCATTTAGATAATTAAACGATAAATGACCGATACTGTCCCGCTTACGAGAGACAATAAAATCACAGATTTCAATAATTTACCATCATTACTATCGCGTTTCCACCATCCAGTTATTATTCCTAGTGCAGACAGACCAACACCCCAATATAAACCCCTTGACAAAACTTCTGCAGAACAGCTTAATGGTGGGGTTCTTTCATCGTTAGAGTGTTCCATACAGCGTTCCCATGTTACATATGAGGCTGCAATTTCGTGGAGAAAGGCACCAGTGAGCACCATAACACCCTGAATGTTAGTGAGTCTCCAATTAGAGGACCCAACCTGAACACTGACAGCTGCCAAAATCAGGGCTAAACTTGAAAGCAGATTGAAAAACGAAACCATAACTCTGATGGGAGATGGGTGTTTGAAAGCGATTTTTGGTAATAGTTTAGGGAATAAATTGTAGAAGAAAGAAAAGGGAATTATAGTCAGTATAATTTGATTTAAACAACAGACTGTAGTCGGATACGAAGAGGAAAAAGCATGTAATTTTAAATACAAATATGGGGCTTTAGCGGAGGACTTTGAGCATTTATAGAGGCGAGACGTGGAAGCTTGTGCAAGAGGCATCAATCTGATATACTTTTTATGGAGCAAAAACAGTTTAAGTTGAGTGTTGGCTTAGAGATTGGTTTTTTTTTAAGAGTGAAGAAATTTCCAACGTTTTCAACAAAGTTGATGGAGATAGAGATTTGAGATTACAAGTGAGGGTTATCACAGTGAGGGGTATTACAGTGAGAGGATACGAGACTGAAGAGACGTTGTGGTATATGGTTTGTAAAAAGCAGATTCGTCGACGAAAAATTTCAAGAAATTGAAGAGTTCTGGAAAATCAGAGAGTGAATCTAATTTTGATGGACCCCGAAAAAAATCCAAAAGTTTAGGTCACGTGTTTCACGTGTGAACTTTGAAGTGTGATAAAAATTTATTATGTAATCCGATTTTCATTTTTTACAAAAAAACAAAAAAAAAAACAATAATAACAACAACCCTTATTTAATGGATGGGGCGCGCATTGAATCTATGAAAGCCAGTGATGGACTTGTCCTACAACTATGAATACCAATACTCGAAGTATTCATAGTATGTGTTTCCTGCTTCACTTGATATTGTGGCTAAAAGGGTGTTCCTTCCTCGAAGTCACAATTTACCGTGTGTTTACGTTAGAACCACTCATGTATTTGTAGATCCTCAAAGGGGCTATTGGAGACCGTTTCATGAGAGACCATTGAACGGTATAATATATTCAAGCGTCTTCGTCGCTAGCGTTTTGCTAGTGTTTGAGACAGTTCGATAACAATCACCAAGATCATTCAAATAGTAGCATGATTCGAAATGCCTACAATAACAAGGCTATGTAAGACTTTGACTAAGAGTGATGAGGTGTTTCAGTCCCCAGCCCCTTTGATGTGAACAAAATAACAAGTTGGGTAAAATAAAATAAGTGGAGTGCAGTTAGGTTCCAGACCCCACCAATTGATCAAGATCGTTCATTGAGCATGTAGTGACTAAAAGTTGGGTCCTTCAGCAATTGCACTTACCATTTCTCATCTATTCTTTATGTTATAGTTCTTCCTTGTCATTTGAATGTAAACTGGGATTCCAAAAAATCTGCTGAGACAGCCTCAACGGCTCTGACTCAGTGCTGAAAACAAATTAAGGCTTCACACTCTAGTGCTATTACCTTGGACGATCCTCACCAGATACTTACTAGCTCATAAACCCCTTAAAAATATTATTATAAATAATTATGAACATTTCGCTGCGTGTCGCTTTAGATTTTTTTGTTTATTTGTTTATTTAGGCTCCCCAACCCTTAGGGCAAAAAGCATCAATATATAAAGAGCACATAAAATGCTCGATAAACACCACCTCTTGTGGTTTTTGGATATCTAATTTAAACAGTCAGACTGTGAATGTACATTCCGCCCGTCTGATTTCAAATATGCAATATTTGGGATTGCATATTAATTTTTATTATTTTTATAATTAGAGGTGGTCACCCGTGGAGTTCTCATCCCGGTAAGTGGACTACAATCTCAGCCAATCAAGAATGAGGCGACGTTAAGTCAGGTATCAAAAGGCTCAACAATCCTCACTTTCTATATATTTTTCAAATAGGAGGAGGCCATAGGATTACTGGGAAAAAAAACATGACAAAGATCACCAATATTATGCATAAAAGGTGGCAAAATCAACAATAACCAATTTACAGAATCTATCCTATTATTTAGCTAGTATAGAAGTACTTAGTAGTCCCATGTTCGTATTCCTATAATGTCTAAATCATCATAAATACGTTGTCTATTGTCTATTGTCGATTGTTTCTTTGGTTACGACTCATAAAGCGCCCATGTCAATTTTGCATACAGTTGCAGCTAATTATTATTATTTTTTTTTTTGAAACGACAACCATGAGCTTCTCGATAATTATATTGAATACTGAAGAGTAACTTTAATATGCAGAGATTTTTTATGTGATGAATATTCTTAATCCTGAATCCAATTTCCTGACCATGAATTGAAGTTAGCAAAACACTATTTGATCAATATTCGATTCCATTTCTCTTTTTTTAAAACTGAAGAATTCAATTTGCTAACGGGAACACAAAGACAAACTGCGATTTACAATGCATTATGCACACTTTCTCAAATAGCTATTTTCTCGAATGTATTTTCTTGAGCACTAGTTATAATTGGTTGAAAGTTTATTTTACTATATACTGTCTTTTGGTGATGAAAGTTGAGGGGTACATAGATAATATAATAGCACCTATCAAAAATGCCTATAAAAGATGGTTGCCTAGCTTCTTTTCTAAATTAATTGTCAAGCTTTATTGAAAATGTTAGAAATAATCTTTTTCATCTTGGCAACGGTTGTTCCTTTTGTGTCTGGATCTTTTTCAGGTTTACAATTGCAAAAGTTTCTGAATTGCACTGAAACTCAAGCATGGGATAATTATTTATATGGGATAACTACAGATAATGCCCTCATTGTCACTCCAGAATCTCGAGTGATTACCAATAGAACTGGAATTGATGCTTCATTTGAAGCCTGTATCCTTGTTTATGCCATCAATGTTACGTTAGCTTTTGCAGGAGACACTTCCATCTTCACTTTACAAAGTGGTTTGCATGCTTTGAACACTGGGGCTCAAGAACATATCGAGTCTTTCAATATCAATGATACTCCAACACCGGTCAATATGGATTATATTCCCAGCAATGAGAGACTTGAAAAACGTGATTTGCCATACTGGGCCTTTCCTTCTGATGCTGACAGTAACTGTGACAATGCTGACCAGAAAACTTGCTGGGACAGTACATGCTATAATCATGCTTCAGGTTATCAGTCAGCACGAGGTGCCAGTATTGTACCTGGATATGGTAATTTTGCATTTGAAGGATGGCCACATCATGATTGCGCCCAAGGTAATTCGGTTGTCTTTTATGCAGAAGCAGGATACTTAACGGATTGTATAACACATACAATCTACTCATGGCAAGGAGATTATCAGACCAACCCTTGCTATGAATACATTTTTTGGGATGTTTTATGTCCTGGAACAGGGCATGACGAGTTAAAAAAATAATACGTTAACACGGTCGCGTTGCTTCAGTAAATAGTTAAAGACATTATGATACGAAAGCCAATAACATGAGTAGAAAGTTTGAAACTTATAAAAGAATAACTACTTTAATAACACTGTTGAAATCTCAAGGATTCTGTTTTCCATCATATAACCGTAGAAGATCATCACTAATACTCTACATTCTTTGAACAACTTCGATCATACTTTAGGAAAAAAAAAAATCATGACAGTAGTTCACAAGTTTTCTTTACTGTTTCATCTTTGGAATTTGGTCATAAAGGAAGTCCGGAATCTTCTGTCTTACATTATTTATCTCAAATGACTCAATATGATTCTGAGCGGTGGTATCCAAAGGGTGTAATCCATCAATGAAGGTAAAGTTCGAGACACAATCCCTTCCGCCGAATCCAATGCTGGCCATCGAGGCATGAACTTGAATACATGCTTCGACAGGTGCATCGATTCCCTTCCTGTCCAAAGACTCTCTCGTGTGAGGGACGACTATTATTTGTTTTCTTGTGGTAATTCCATAGTCATATTTATCTCTTGCAAATTTTTCAATACTTTTGAGGAATTTGTGAAGGGTAGTACCTGTGAAGGTTTTATCTTCACTTGACATTGCAAATTGTAGGTGGACTGAGAAGAGATAGACAGACTCAAGATTTGAGGGTCTGGCTATAGAGAGTAGAAGAAAGGGTGACTTAAAAAAATACAGATGAAACGGCCATTTGCAAATAATTTAGACCTGTTTTCGCACTCAATCTAGTATCTACAGCGCCTGCGGGCTTAATCAGGGCCACTGCCGAATATCAGAAAAGTGGGTCTGGCCCCCCAGAACAGTAGACTCTAGTATCTACCGTGGCCCGCCTACTGTCCCGGGGACCATTTTGACCCAGTAGCGCCTACTATTCGGATAATTGTTGGCGGGTACGGTTCGGGTACTGCGGCGTAAATACAGGAACCGGCGTGTAATAATAAGAATAACAGTGTAGACAATAATGGGTGCTCAGTGCTCACTGGTCATGCTACAGGAGGAAATGAAAGTTTTTTTTGCTGAGATTATCACACCACCCACTTTCTTCGATTGTTGTTGAAATACTGTTCTTTATTGCCCTATGGTTTTAAAAGAAATGGTTTAGGTGGTGAAACAGCCTGAAAATTGATGTCCATTATATTGCTTCTATCTTTTATCGACCAAAGAAGCCATTGCTGAAGCTCATGACAAATCTTGCTCAATAGCAGATCAGATTGGACTACTAGATAAGTCTAATGGACTGTCTTAAAAAAATACCTTAGATTCTGAAAATTTAAGTCATCTGGTTTTTTGTTGGTCCAACATTATCCTCAGGAGTAGTATAATTCAGGACTGGATGGACTGACCAACGAGCACCTGAAGTTGAGCCTATAATGAAATAATGCTGCTTGTTCACAGTTCACTTACAGGCAATCAAATACATAAAACATTACTTTTATAGATCAATTAACATTTAAATTCTGTAGTACTTAGTATGAGAAACAATTTACCCAAGATATTTTTTCCCATACCCACACAGTGTCGACACCACGCAACTTTCAAGGCATAACTAGCCTGTGTTAGACTGACTAATTACTTGTATGACTGATTTTTTCGAAGCGGTTCAGGGATGCGAATACTCAACTCGAACCTTTTACTTGATACATCCTTGCTTGCTGAAACAATCCATTGAACTGAGATCATATGGAAATAGTAAATAGGTATAAATAGGCAATAAATAGGTATAAATAGGTATAAATAGGTATAAATAGGTATAAATAGGTATAAATAGGCAATAAATGATGAACTGGATAACGAATGGACCCTAAATCTCACGTTTCTTGTAAGATCTATAAGAACCCCAAACCAATTTCCAATACGAGTTTTCAATTTTTGAATCAATCAAATTGAAATCACTTTTTTCCAATTGTTTCAAAAATCCAACTACTGGTAATGCATTCATGAATGGAACAAACATACAATCAGGGATCCCACCATTCCAACTCTTTGATCTTTTCAACAAATCACTGTCCCCTGTTTGTAAAACTTTTGAGATTTCTTGTTTTAATTCCTGTAATTTAGACCTAGCTGTTAATAAATGATCATTGGCAACTATACAAACTTGATAAATTAAATCATTTAATTTTCCTTTAGTAACATCATTAATTTCATGACCTTGAACCATTCTCAACACATCCTCTTGTGATAATCCTACATCACTCATCATATTCACAGGCATCCAAACTTCATTCCTCAATGCATGATACCGTAATGAAATAACCATTGATGCAATTCCTGTTCCTTGTCCAATATGAGACATTGATTCCTTCATCAAATCGCCAATCTTGTCACTGGATTGAACAAGGGCAATCGTAGATGGTGATAGTTGTTCACTGAGGAGTAAATCCTGCAACAAGTAGTTAAACTGTGAAAAATAACCTTCTCCATATGCTTTCAAATCGTTAATATCACGTATCATTGTTGATGGTTGTAGCATGTATTGTTTTGTAGACAAAATCTGATAAAATGGTTCCGAATCTATTTGAAATCCTTGATCCACTGCATGTTTTAAAAGAACCCCAATTGGTTCTTTGGCAACACCACTGGTTCGTAACCCATTTTGATGAAAGACCCCATCAAGGACATCTTTCCAAAATTTCAACTTCAAATCACCACTGGAGATCCCCATGTTGTTTATCCCCATGGTCTGTGATTGAGGATCATCCCGTTGGATCTTGGACATTTCAATCTGGAAATTTTTCAAACCAAGGAAGATTCCTCTAACTGGTTCAGGAATATAGGCACTAAGGACATATGAAGACTGGTCGAGTTTCTTGAGGTTTGAACGGCAGTTTTCGACGGCAGTCTGGACGGCATGGGACGGTTGTTGGTGCAATTGGTGGCCAGTGTGCGAATTGGCCAGAGATTGGGCAAAAGTGGCGAGTTTCGGCCGTTGGTGTTTCATTGTTGTTGTTGATAACGAGAGTAGTGGGTTAAAAAAGCTGTTTTTTTTTTTTTTTTTGGTGATGAGCATTTGAAAGTCATTAGTACCGATTAGTATCAAGATGAAAGTGGAGGCATTGCACCCGAAAGCGTTTCTGGACATCTCTATTGCGGGCGAGAAAGTGGGGAGAATCGTTGTGGAGCTTGTGAGTCGAATTTGAAATGTGTTTTTCGGGCAAATACTGACTGAGATGGGAATTAGTATGAGGATGTTGCTCCCAAGGCAGTGGAGAATTTCTTTCATTTGGTGGAAGGGGACCGGGAGGTCAATGGTAAGAGACTTTCGTACAAAGTGAGTGTTGTTTATTTAAGTGATTTAGGATACTTAGGGGACTTAGGGGACTAACTGTTTTGACAGGGGACGCACTTTCACCGTGTGATTAAGAATTTTATGGTACAGAGTGGTGATATCACGTATGGGACTGATCCACAAGACGAGAAAATCGGGACTGGAGGTGAGTCAATTTTTGGGGGACCATTTGAGGACGAAAACTTGGTGGACTTGGACTCGATCCACCAACTGGCGATGGCCAATAGTGGGACTGGGACTAATACGTCGCAGTTCTTCATCAACACGTACCCGGCACCGCATTTGAACGGGAAGCACACGGTGTTTGGGCGGGTGATTCATGGGAAGTCCACGGTGAGAAGCATTGAGAGTGTCAAGGTGGATTCCAATTCGAGTCCCGTGGACCCTGTGAGAATCGACGAATGTGGATTGTGGGACGAATCGATGACGGTTCCTGTGTACAATGCGAGTTATGATCAGTTGGGAGGCGATATTTACGAAGAGTTCCCTGATGATGAAAATAGTTTCGACAAGGAGAACGCTGCTGAGTCTTTGAAAGTGTGTGAGGTGATTAAAGAAAGTGGGACTTTATTGTTTAAAAAGAAGAAGTTCCAGGACGCGCTGTTCAAGTACAAGAAGGCACTGCGATACGCCAACGAGCTCATTCCTGATAGGGACTCATCTCTCGAGCTGAATGGCCGTTTTGAAGAACTCAAGAGGAAATTGTTTTTAAACGTCGCACTTGTGTCCAATAATTTGAAGGACTGGGACCAGAGTCTCGTTTACTCTACTTACCTCTTGGAGTCTTCTGAAGTTACTCCAACAGAGCAAGCCAAAGGTCTTTACAGAAGAGGTGTCGCCTTTCTAGAGCTAAAGAAGTACCAGGACGCTTTGAAAGACTTGAAGACTTGTTTCGAGCTCAATCCAACAGACAAGATTGTTGAAAAGAAGATCAAATTAGCAGAAGATCTCGTTCAGCAGCAGAAGGACAAAGAGAAACAGAAATACGCAAAGTTCTTTGGTTGATTATAGATAATAGTTGATAATAATTGATAATAGTTGATAATAGTAAATAATAGTTGATAATAATTGATAGATGATATAGTTAGTAAATAATAGTATAGTGGTAGTATTAAATCCGAGTAATCCCGAGCTCATCGAGAGTTTTTTTCCCCGATGATTCATACTTTCAGATAACACACTTTTCATTTTTCACTATTCATTGTAATTAAAACAGAAGAAGAACACAATGGCTGAGAAACCTGCTGAGTTGAAGCTTTGGGGTGGTAGATTCACCGGGGCTACTGACCCTTTGATGAACTTGTACAACGCCTCGTTACCATACGATAAGAAGATGTATGCTGCCGATTTGGAAGGTACTAAAGTCTATACTCAAGGTTTACAAAAAATCGGATTGTTGACCGAAGAAGAACTTAGTGAGATCCATCGTGGATTGGAAGTTATCAAAGGAGAGTGGGCCAATGGTGAGTTTATTGAAAAAGATGGTGATGAAGATATTCATACTGCCAACGAGAGAAGATTAGGTGAAATCATTGGTAGACAAATTGCTGGTAAAGTTCACACTGGTAGATCAAGAAACGATCAAGTTGCAACCGATATGAGAATTTATGTTCGTGAGGAATTGACCAAATTGGCAGGATTTTTGAAAGATTTTATTGAAACTATCGTCAAGAGAGCAGAACAAGAAATTGATGTCTTGATGCCTGGTTATACTCATTTACAAAAAGCACAACCTATTCGTTGGGCTCATTGGTTGAGTATGTATGCCACCTATTTCACCGAAGACTATAAGAGATTGAAAGAGATTATCAACAGATTGAACGTTTCTCCACTAGGTGCAGGTGCCCTTGCTGGTCATCCATATGGTATTGATAGAGAATTTCTTGCTGAAAATTTGGGATTCAATGGTGTTATTGGTAATTCTTTAACTGCTGTCTCCGACAGAGATTTTGTTGTTGAGACTTTATTTTGGTCAACATTATTCATGAATCATATTTCTAGATTTTCAGAAGATTTAATCATTTATTCAAGTGGTGAATTTGGTTTCATTAAATTAGCTGATGCTTACTCAACTGGTTCTTCATTAATGCCACAAAAGAAAAATCCTGATTCTTTAGAATTATTAAGAGGTAAATCAGGTAGAGTTTTCGGTTCATTGTCTGGTTTCTTAATGTCTATTAAATCCATTCCTTCAACTTATAATAAAGATATGCAAGAAGATAAAGAACCATTGTTTGATGCATTAACCACTGTTGAACATTCAATCTTGATTGCAACTGGTGTCATTTCAACTTTGAACATTAATAAAGAGAACATGGAAGGTGCCTTAACAATGGATATGTTGGCTACTGATCTTGCTGATTATTTGGTTAGAAAAGGTGTTCCATTCAGAGAAACTCATCATATTTCTGGTGAATGTGTCAAAACTTCGGAAGATTTGAAACTTGGTGGTATTGATCAATTAACAATGGAACAGTTCAAAGCAATTGATTCAAGATTTGATGATGATGTTAAAGATGTTTTCAATTTCGAAGTTTCTGTTGAAAGAAGAACTGCTACTGGTGGTACTGCTAAATCTGCAATCTTGAAACAAATTGCTTCCTTGAGAGAGCAATTGAATTAGAACAATATATAATTATTATAGAAAATATTTGACGTATCATATATATATATATATTAAACTCACTAATTTATGGTCTACATCTTCCAGTGAAACGAGGATATAGTGAACAGTCTCTAACGGTGAATCTGTTGGTCAACCAAGCAAGGATACGTTCAGTACCCAAACCATACCCACCATGAGGAGAAGTACCGTATTTTCTTTGATCAATAAACCAGTAGTAAGCGTCTAAATCTTGGATACCTTCACGTTTAAAACCTTCAATTAATTCTTCTAAACCTTCAGATCTCATTGAACCACCAGTGATTTCACCAACAGTTGGCATCAAGACATCAACTGATTCAGTGACTCTTGGATCATCTTCACAACGTTTCATATAAAAAGATTTAATTTCTGCAGGGAAACGGGTTAACAAAATAGGAACACCAATTGCATCAGTCATTTTACGTTCAGCAGCTTCGGCAATATCATCACCAAATTTAAATTCTTCATCATCTTCATTCTTAATTCCATGTTCGTTCAACCATTTCAAAGCATCAATGTATTCTAAACGTTTGAAAGGGAATGAAGGAGCTTGAAATCCTGGGTTTAACTGTTTAATTAATGGTCCTGCAACTGGATCTTCTAAAGTGTATTGAACAGTCTTAGTGATAACGGTTTCAATATGTGATAATAATTCATCAAAGGTTAAAAACACTAATTCAGCTTCAATATGGGTATATTCAGATAAATGACGTCTAGTATGTGATTTTTCAGCTCTAAAAGATTCTTGAATACAGAAAACATCACCTAAAGCAGGTAAACAAGTTTCCAAATATAATTGAGATGATTGAGTCAAGAATGCTTCTTCTCCATAATAATCCAATTTAAACAACGTGGACCCACCTTCAACTTGAGTTTGAACCATACATGGTGGTGTAACTTCAGTCAATCCTTCCTCTATGTAAACTTTTCTGATAGATCTCAACAACGAGGCACGAACTTTCATAACGGCACTCAAGGTCTCACCTCTGAGAGCTAAATGACGTTGATCTAATAATAATGAAGGATCAGCACCTTCTTGAATCTTGTTGGTAAATGCTTCATCTCCACTTGGAGCAAGGCCAATAACTTCATAATAATCGACAACTAATTCAACACCACCAGCTGCTTGTTTACCTTCTGGTAATTTCTCAATTGTACCATAGAGCGTCACAGTGGATTCTAAAGTCAATGTTTGGGTTTGATAAGCATTGGCTAAATCACCACTCAAGACAGATTGTAAATATCCAGTACCATCTCTCAACACCAAGAATGCTAAACCTTTTTGAGATCTGAAACGATGAACCCAACCAGAAACTTTATATCTTTGTCCAATTTCAACAGCATTGTTAATTTTGGCCTTTTTAGCAACTGGTAATGACTCATCTTGTTTGATTTCAATCTTTAAAGCTTCCAATTTCTTAGCAGCATCTTCAGCATCTTTAGAAGCTTTGGTTTGTTCTGCAACTTTGGCCTTCTCAGCTTTCTTCTTTAATCCTTCAACACCTTTTTTGGCTTTTTTCAAAGCAGATGCACTGATTTCAACAAATCCATCAGTCTCTTCATCTTTCTTATACACGAACAAATTTGCGTCTTCTTTGACGAAAAGGGCAAAAGCTGGGGTCTTGAATGGAGCGGATTCAGTACCTGCGGTCTCTGGAGCGTCGACACCAATTGTCTCGTGGACGTAAACTTGTGACATTTTTTTTTTTAAAAATTCGACTAATAAATAAATAAATTCAAATCAATATTGTTCGACTCATTTATTATATTATATTTTTTTTTTTCAGAAGAAATCGATGTCGATTGGAAAAAATTTCGGCGAAAATATAATCAGTCTGTTACCCGGATAACTGAGTTAATGCTCTAAGTCGCGTGATAAGCGGTTACGCAGCCATGGTCCACATCTATTTACATGTCACGTGATCTTAAGTAGATGCCCCAAAAAAGTTTTTTTAAATGGCTTAGTAAAGAAGATTTACCGTTTACCGTTTAGTGCGGAAACTACAACGGTTCAATAATCTACACAAAGTAGGAGTGTCACACGTTCGTGTATAATTTAATAATACTTTGTCTAGTTTGTTATTTCATTCACTAATTCTAAGGTAAATTATTCGATATCCATTCTATATGTTTTATGTGGGCGAGGGTCCTGGTGAAATAATTCAGATGTGACAAAAGAGTTGGAAAGTTGGTGAAATTCATATCAGGTTCTGGCCAGACCGTAATTGATACCCACTTATGCACAAAGGGTTTTTATCAATTGGGATATGAGAGAAATAAATTCCTCAATAATCGAGAAGAATAAAACTCATGCTAGAATCAAATTATATTAATTTTCAAGTTATCATTAAGCGCCATATCATATTCGCAAAATGGAAGACGAAATTCCTTTACATGTTCTGGAGAAGATTGCAAACTCTCCCAATGACACTTTCACTTTGAGCTCATGTGGTGATCCTGAAATTGAGAACATCTTAAACAACCCAACATTTTTCACTCGAATCAAAGGGGACTTTGCAAATGTCATTTTGGTGGCGAACTTAAAACTGTTTCTTGCAACTAAAAGAAGACATTTCCTCTCATGTGCCACTATGAGTGCAATTATCAAACAAGAAGAAGGTAGATCAACCCGAAATCTTGAGCCCAAAAATGCAGGAGGCACAATAAAATCATCATCTCAGCGCAGGTTAAATTTCCCTATCCATTTCCACTATGCAGGACAGATAACTAGTGAAGAAATTGATCTACCTTCAAGTGCTGTTTTTTCAGAGCTCAAGAAACATCAACAAGAGTTTGCAGAAACAGAGTTTTTGAATGAAAACTATGACTTTTGTGAACACATCTTCAATATATTACTCGTGCAGTTGCGAAATGATTTTAAAACTGTCGAGCAATGGGTTTACAGTTCCGGATCACATCGTAGAAGATTACTGAATCGGGAGTGGGATGCGGCTTTTATCATTGCTAAGATGATAATCCGTGGTACTCTCTACGATGAGTTACTTTATCAATTCCAACTGTCGAATTCCATATTTGGTAAACCTGATAAAATCGTGAACTGTATACACGGGAATGCCCACAAAATTCTTACCATTGTTGAGGCCAAGGCCGGGAGTATTGGTCATTTAAAGAAAGCGCTTGTGGATCCGACAAGAGAAACAGGCTCAGCTAACACACTCTCTCAATTGGGACACTCATTGCTTCGAGAAGCGTATGGCTATGCCGTAGAATGCGGAATTGATGAGATCATTTTCACTGATTCTCGCAGATTACTGTTGTTAAAGTTTGAGGATTCAATTGATAAGAAGTTTTTTGCAAAGAAAAAGGGTAAGAAAGATGAAAATATCACTGAAGTTCATGTTCCAGTTAAAATATATTCGATTGACTCTTGGAGTAATGTTGAACAGTCCAAGTACTTTTCAATTGCTAGTATTTTGCTATCAAGAGTTTGCCTGTTCGGCCTGGATCTAGAAGCTTTCGGTAATGAGAAGAGGCGTGTGAATAGTCTGAGACGAAGACGAGAATCAAATATCGAGAAACTGAATTCAACCCTAAAATTTGTGAGGAATAACAGCGGTTCAAACCAACAGAAAAAGAGATCCCGCCAACAAATTAATGATCAGCTGGATGATGACAATAAGGAATCGTTCGTTAGTGAAGACAGTTTTCAAGGGAATAATGACTTTTCTGAATCATTGACATCTCAAAGAAATCAACAAAATAATAAGAAGGATAAGGTAGCGAAAATGAAGCGAACAATAGACAACTCTGTCTCCCATCCCATAATTGTGAAAAAAGTATTAGAATTCGAGCTATTTGGTGACTTTCCGAAAGATGAGTCTCAGATCCGGACTTTGCAGTCAGGTGATTTCAAAACTAAAGTGTTTTCCATTGAGAAGGTCCTTTTCACTAAACTTTCTAAAATTTCAAAAGAAGAATTGAAAAACTTTCCTTCAAGAGTGGTGGTTAAGGCCTATGATTTTGTTCAGATTGAGATTTGTTACAATAAGCACGATGGAAGTTCCAATAAGTATGTTGACAACATACTCAAATACCGCTATCGAGTTGAAATAGAGGCGAATCAACGTATTGTTCGACACAATAATCAGGTGAGCCAGGGAGCGAGAGTCGGGGTTTTTTTAAATTGTCCAATGATGCTTTCTTATGGCAGAATAGATTTGCTTGAAATTCTCAACGATAAATAATATAGTTGGAGAAATTTTGCTATTGGAGATTACATTTGTTTTGAAGAAATCATGAATTGTCCAAATAAATTTACACCAAGCATAATTCCGAAAAGTTTGAAACAACTTGTCCAATTATCAAAAATAGGTATCTGGATCCCAGATATGAAAACATCAAATTTTTTCATTGATGCTAATGGGAATCCAATATTTTTTGGATTTTCACATTGTGATCTCTCTAATCCATCGAATGAAGTTCGCGTGAAAAAAGTCTTTGATAACATGAAGAGGCAATTCTTGGTCATGATTGAAAAGTTCAAAGAAAAGTTCCAGCTGGATGATGAGACGGCCTGAATCTACAACAGGACAAATACATAATTAATGCTTTGATTACGAATGAGTAGCTGATGAATAATAAGTGTATGTAGAGAGGGCTTTGGATTTTCTCTTTGGTAGCTGTACTTTTGTTGTAATCTCCAACTACCGATGTTTTGTTCCTTGTTCAGGTTAGACCATTGGAAATAATCAGAAAATCAACAACAAGTCATCTGAACCTTAGTAGAGTGGACTCAGGGGTAATGACAGTTACAGCAGTTCAGCAATCAACAAAGCAAGTTTAATCTCTATGATAGTATAATAATACGCTGTGTAGTTTGTTATTTCATTCCCTAACTCTAAGGTACTTGGTCAGTTCAATTATTCGATTAACCATTCTATATGTTTTATGTGGGCGAGGGTCCTCGTGAAATAATTCAGGCATGACAAAAGAGCTGAAAGTTGGTGAAATTCATATCAGGTTCTGTCCGGACCGTAATTGATACTCACTTATGCACAAAGGGTTTTTACCAATTGGGATATGAGTAAAATAAACCCCTCAATGATCGAGAATAAAACAGAATCAAATTTTCAACTTTCAAGTTATCAAAAAAATTAAGCGCCAGATCATATTCGCAAAATGGCAGGTCAAATTCCTTTACATGTGCTGGAGAAGATTGCAAACTCTCCCAATGACACTTTCACTTTGAGCTCAGGCGGTGATCCTGAAATTGAGAACGTGTTAAACAACCCATTGAAATTCATTCAAATCACAGGGGACTTTGCAAATGTCAATTTTATGGCAAATTTGAAACGATTTCTTGCCACCAAGAGAAGAAATTACCTTTCAACTGAAGTTCTAAATGCACTCACAAACCACGAACAAGGATATCGAGCCCCGAAACTTGAACCCAAAAATGCAACAGGCTCAATCAAGTCATCAGCTCAGCGCAGGTTAAATTTTCCTATCCACTTCCATTATGCAGGACAGATAACCAGTGAAGAAATTGATCTACCTTCAAGTGCTGTATTCTCAGAGCTTGAGAAATATCAACATCGACAAGGTTTCGAAGCATTCAAGTTATCAAAAAAATTAAGCGCCAGATCATATTCGCAAAATGGCAGGTCAAATTCCTTTACATGTGCTGGAGAAGATTGCAAACTCTCCCAATGACACTTTCACTTTGAGCTCAGGCGGTGATCCTGAAATTGAGAACGTGTTAAACAACCCATTGAAATTCATTCAAATCACAGGGGACTTTGCAAATGTCAATTTTATGGCAAATTTGAAACGATTTCTTGCCACCAAGAGAAGA
>JAKTZZ010000052.1:0-46137 GCA_030579035.1 Gotozyma siamensis
TTTAACGAATGAATAGCTAATGAATAATAAGCTTATGTAGAGAGGTATGTAGAGACAATTTTGAAATCGAACCTTTGTAACTGTACTTATTTTATAATTTCTAACTATCGGCGATGTTCTGTTCACTGTTCAGGTTAGACCACTTACTATTTACAACGATCAGAAAGACCTAAATTTCAACTACCTAATAGAAAGTATCATTGAACTGATAACTAGAGACACTCATTAAATTCATAAAATGTATTCTCTAAGTACTGAGAGGACACCAGGCTACAGCTTCGCACCCTTCTTCTTATTTTGCAACCCGAATCCAATCTTCTTTTGCTCACCAGGTGAAATAATCACATTGATCAAACTAGTCTCTCCTTTCGAATATTGCTCAAACGATTTTTTCAACGCACTGTCAAATCAATGTAATATCCAATTCAATCTTGCACCAAACAAAAGAATCAGATCTGATTCAGCAAGGATTTTGGGCCGTGCTGATGGAAAATTCAAAGGTGATGCGTCAACGATGAAATCTTTGGCCATCGGGGTAGGAAGAAATGGGCATTTTAATGCGATTCAACTAGTTTGATCGATTATGGTGATGCATTGGAGTATGCTGATCCTTCACCAATAACAACGAGTGGAGATTTACTTGATTTCAATAGTTTGGAAATCTTTTCAATCTGTGATGATTCTGGTTGATACTTCAACAAATGTTCAGGTTCAATTCTATTAACAGTCGACAATAACCGAGATTCCCTGGTAATTCAACATAGGCTACCCCCTGGGTTCCAAAAACATTGCTTTATTCCCCCAATACAAATCCGTCACAAGTTGATCCATCGAAGTTGGTCTCTCTGCCAATTTATTATCTGGGTACATGAAACTAACCTGGTCTAATTCCTAGAAATTTAATGCACCTGCAGCAACCACGTCTAATGGGGATGAACCAGTCAACGCCAACAATGGCCATCTATTCAAGTTGGAATTCAGGACACCAGCTAGAGCGTTAATAAGGCCGGGACGGGTCCAACGAGAAGCAGTCCAGTGAGCCTTGAGATAGCCAGTGAAGCTACTACAGGCATATGAAATAAATAAAAGAAAGGATACTAACTTATCGATGTAGAAAATTCAATTGATAAAGTCAAAAGAATCGCTCTAAACTAAATTTTATAACTACAAGATGAGAGTTCAAAGGTATAATTACGTTAGCGGTATTCATCTTCTATATGAGAAAGATTTATTAATCAGCAAAAACTCTAGTACCAAGCTGTTTTTAATCTAATTCCTAACAGCTATATCCAGTATTAGAACAATATTTAACTGTAGTAACTTCCAATAATATTAGTAAGGCTGCTCATGGAAGCTGATTGGGATCTCATAAATCAAATAAGATCTTTCAGTCTTCAGGTCCATTGGCTATCAATCATGATAACTGAAACTTTTTTAAATATACAACTGCCGTATTTATAAGAAGAGCAGCACAAACTTATTATGTACTTATTTGGGTGGCTTGGTCATGATGCTTGATAAAAAATGAGGAAAAGAGGGAAGAGTTCTTATGTCCAGAGTGTCAGTTGTTCAGTTTTTATATTTCAAGCATTGCTCAAGCCTCATAACACTGATTCATGTTTCCTAATTGAGACAAACCTATTGTGTAAAAGTGGACATTAAACCTAACATGAACTCAATATTCCGCCCAAATATAAAGAAGAGGATTTAGCCTAAGCAATAATACATAAATAAGATATCAAACTAATTCGAACATTCAAATTATCAGATTAGAGAATGAACTTACGAACTACACAACGTATCTTTGACAGTTACATTATAACAGAACGCAGAATTAATTTGCTGGTTACTGAACTGTTACTGCCATCTCCCGTAAATATTCTCTAATCAATCAACTACTACTGCTAGATATATTTTGTCGGGTTATATCATTTTCTGATTGATGGAAAATTGATAACGTGAGGGCTGATAATGCAAGGGTCTTGTTATCAAAAAAAAAACATCCCCCACAAAGCGGAAACCTTATCACTGGATGACCACTTTGTTATTGTTACCGAGTATTTAAACATGAACGTGAAAACACAAAGTTCAAACAAGGCTACAACAGAGTGATGATTACACTAGATAGAAACAGTACTTTTAATGTCAAATCAAACACATCTATTCGATAAAAGTATCTTTATTGTGCAAGCACCAGGTTCAAGCATGACAGTCAATACCAGTTGGCTTGGTAGGCAACCCACAAGCCTCCAAAGCAGGCTCCAAAAAGACACCATAATCATCCCATAAGCCCCATCCACAATCCAAACATGCCTCAGCATTCCCGATAAACTCAGAATTGGAATCACATAAACATTCATTATTGTATGGACCACCATAAATCACACCATCGGGTCCACATTCCCTTGAGACACGGGCCATTGCACCACATGCGACATGGCATTCGAAAGTGGCGGAGCATTGCGCCATAGTGGTGGTTATTGTAGAGAGGGCGGCAAGGAAAGATAAAGCGAGCATTTTTGTTGTCTGGTTATTGAAGTTAGAGGAGGTCTAAATTTGGGATCAAGGTGGGATTTTATACATGAGAGTGGGATCCATTGTGGGATCTTCGATATGTTAACAATACACCCCAGTTTGAAGATCTTGTTCTTAATAAGACTTAAGATGGAAGTTGCTTGCCGATCAGGGTGTGATGAAAAATTGCACCCTCAAAAGTGAGAGTGTCTGGTGATAATTTATCTGTTGATGCAGTTTTGATCTCAAGTACCTGCAGTGTATTTTGTAATTAAATGTGTGACTGATGCCAAGATGATAGTGCAGGAGGTTTTATGAGGTGTGCATTCATCAATTTGTATCAATTTGGCACCTTATGAATCTTTGAGGACCATGAAGAAAAACTTTGACGAACATAGTGACCATTTGAGTTAGTAATTTAGATGGATTTTACCGCTCAATAAGAGATACCATTGGTTGATTGAAAACTTAGAGTTATCCGTTAAATTGTGTGTCTCGAATCGGAAATAAGAAAAGTGTAGAACATGGTTAGCATTTAACACCCTGCAGAAATCATCCTCAATGATTGGATATATCAATATCAATTCTCAAAAAAAAAAAAAAATAGATCCTAAAGTGCACACGCTCTCCAAACTGCTTAATTGCTATATTTTGAAATTATCACTGTTGGAATCCATATATAATTCTTCAGAGTTTTCATGAATCAAATGACCATTGATCTCAATATCAAAGAATGCTGGAGTTATAACTTATAGTTTTATTGATGGGCTATCTACACCCTCGATTGATGCCTACACTAGTGGCTAGTCACATGTCAGCATAATCAAACTAGTTATTGTGAGATTCTGTCAATTATAATTACTTGTCATTATCAAATTAAGAAAATATCACGAACTCACCTCAAATGCACCCGATAATAATCCAATTGAATGGACTTCCTAAAGCAGCTCTTATCAATCAACATCAGAGTTTAACAATTGATCTACATAAAAAAAAACCCAAAGAAATCAATTAGCGCTGTCCCTCAAACAGAGAAAAAGAAAAGTTGGAAATCCACTTGTACATGAAAACTAGCTGGCAACTAAAGAGTAGACATTTATACATCATATATTCATTACACAACTAAATACCTTCTTCCACATTATCCTAATTCCAAACCCAAAAATTTTGAACTTGAGATCATGGAAAATCAAAAGAAGGAACATCAGCTTTCCATAACAAAAAAAACATAAAAAAAAACCTTTATAATGAATTCAAAAACTTCACAAACTTAAATCCCATGATATCATCACTGGTGTATAAGTTTTAATCTTCCAAATCATTACTTTATTGAAAAAACAAAAAAAATTGCCACACTATTGATTCTCAATAGGTAATGACTTTTATTTTATTTCTTTCTATTTTTTGTATGATTCAAAAATTGTCAACAATTCTTTCCTCTTCACCTTCACTATGTACAACTTCTAACACCGTGTATCTTTAAACCACGCACACTCACCTACTAACACTTTCATCTGATAAGGAATAAGTCAATGAAGGATAAGATCAATTAATGGCCAACTCCTCAATCAACGCCTCTTCAGTCATTTCAAAACTGATATACAACAACTGATAATCATGTAAATCATAAACAATCTTATCTATCCTCTTATAACCTTTCAATTGATTAACTTCCAACATTTGTTTAAAATTATCTTCTTTGAATTCATTTGTAAAGAAATTTAATTGAAATTTACCAGGTTTGAAAACTTTCAAAACATTCTTCAAAATTTCTAAATTTGACATTCCAAAATCCCTTGAACTGACATTTGATTCAAATGATGCATAACTCCAATCTTTTTCTGGCGTCACGTGCAATGTGTAGTAACAATCTTCGTTAAGAATCGTGTTTGATGAATATCCACAAGGTGTGAATTGGAATGCATCATGAATATGTTGATCTTGAGAAATTGATTGTGATTGATTATATATATTGTTTAAACCTGTGTTATTTGAAGTAGAATTACCTAGGAAATGTCCCAAATCTTCATTCCCATCGATTTCAAAACCTGGTTTTCTTGAAGTGTTAAATAATTGAGCTTTGGATTGTGATAAATCAGTCATTAAAATTTCAAAAGTTTCATCAGGTTTAGAAATTTTAGGTGATGATTGTTCCAAAGTGGTGTATAGATGCCAATGTGAATTATCGATTCTTCCGATAAGATAATGTGATCCATTTTGGAAGAATTGATTCAAGTAATCAACTTCATCTTGCCAATTTTTATGAATTGATTTTTGTTTATGTGGGAACATGAATGATCTTCTTGAATAGAAAACCCTGAATGGCTGAACTTCATAACTGAATTGCCAACCTAAGTTTTTATTGACTAATTGAAATAATGCATCAAGACAATGTAATGTTGTTGTAGTACCACAAGTTTTTAATACTAATTTATGATCATAGACAAACAATGAAGATTCACTTAACAAGAAAGCATCAAGTTTAGAAGATGATTTGATGGAAAGGATCTTACAATTGACCAAATCAAGGATGTTGGACCACTCGTCGAATGAGATACCGGATCTTAAAGTTTTGGAATTCTCAGGAATTGAGAATTCATTCTCATAGAACCAAATTTCTAGTAGTTTTTCAGGTCCTTCAAAGGCCTCTGTGGAGTCCAGGTTGATAGAGAGCTCACGGTCGATGAACGTCTTGGAGTCGACGGGCTGAACGGGGGTCATTGTGTGAAATCACCGGTCTCTATTGTTGATTCAGTATTGATAATTTTTTTTTTCGAGGTTGAAAAATTTTTCAGTAGATGCTAGAGAGTGATGAGATGAGATAGTGGTAGGATCAATCATCATGGTGGTGTGATGGTAGTTCTACTAACAGAGAGTGGTAGTAACAGTAAGAGAATATCAGTGATAGTAGCAATACAATGCCTACACGTATATAAAAGATGTCGCCCCAGTATGAAACTCACAGTATTATCAACAACCGTGCAAACAGTCCAATAGATGAGCGATTAAAAGGGCGTGTCAGTGTGGGACCCAGTGCGATGGCAAACGGGCGTCTATTTAAGGAGACGCCAGCTCGAACCGGCACAGAACGTGACGATTGGCAGAGAACCGGGTCCGTTGGTTGGGAAGGAGAAGGGCCGGGATAAAGTGAAAAAATTGGTGCTTTTATATGGCACTGCGGTGTTACCCTACAGTGGATTGATGTATCAACAAGAGTGTCAAGTGTATTATTAGCAGGATTGTTATGAGCTCTTCACGTCGACCTCTTTACTCCACGCATCGAACTCCTTGCGCTTCGCGGCCCAGTCGACGAAGTGCACCCTGTTCTCGCACTTGTAGAAGTCGGATGTCTTGGTGGTCTCTTCCTGGACGAGGGCCCTGCTGGTGAGGATCTCTTTCAAGACAGTCGTGCTGCCGACGAGTCTGCCGGGCTCCGCGAGGCTCTGCAGCGGCTGGTTGGCGGATCGTGGGTACACCAGGAGGGCATAGTATAAGAATAATAAGAGCGCAACAGCAACCTCCATGTAAAGATCAGCTGGCAGGGGGAAGAGGGCGTGCTGGAGCTTGCCGTGGCGCGTGAGCTCCTGGGACGAGTAGGCGGCGTGCGCTAGCAGGAGAAGGCCCGTTGTGTTCAGCAGGCGGGAGACGGACATTATTATGTTAGCAAGTGTAATATTAGTGTACAATGTATCAATGTATCAATACAACTGGTTACTCTCTTTGTTACTATCAATATCAATATCGATCGAATAAGGCAACACCCACACACCAGACCGGGTAACCTCATCGCAACAGAAAATTTCTTTTCGTTTTTTTTTTTTTTCTTTTTCCGGCGATTTTTTTTTTTATAAAAATTTTTTTCTGCTGAAAATTTTCTTTCTCTTTTCACTTTCTTCTTCTTCAACTTATTCCAAAACAACTAGTTTAAAATGGCTGAATCCGTCCAAGTTTTGGCTGAATTGTTCACCAAGTTGTCTGTCGCCCCTGCGGACGAGAGAGACGTCGCTGCTGCTAACGTCGCCTCCTTCTTGAACGGCTCCATCATTGAGCACGATGTCCCACAAGAATTCTTTGCTGAATTGGCCAAATCCGTCAAGGACAAGAAATCTGCTCCAAACGCCTTGGAAGCCGTTGCACACATCGCTTCCGAGACTGGTTTGTCCCCATCTGTCGAACCTTTTATTGTTGACTTGGTTCCAGAAATCTCTGCCAAAGCTGGTGACAAAGACACCACCACCAGAGAAATCGCTGCTAAAGCTTTATTAGCCATTGCTAAATCCATCAACCCTCACGCTGTCAAATCTTTGTTGCCACATTTCGTCAAATCTTTGTCTGAAACCAACAAATGGCAAGAAAAAGTTGCCATCTTGGCTGCTATTTCCGCTTTGGTTGAACACGCTGAAGATCAAGTCGCTTTAAGAATGCCTGAATTGATCCCAGTCTTGTCCGAAGCCATGTGGGATACCAAACAAGAAGTCAAGAAAGCCGCAACTTCCACCATCAGTACCGCAACCCAAACCGTTCACAACAAGGATATTGAAAAATTCATTCCAAAATTGATTGAATGTATTGCTAAACCAACTGAAGTTTCTGAAACCGTTCACATCTTGGGTGCCACCACTTTTGTTTCTGAAGTTACCACTGCCACTTTATCCATCATGGTCCCATTATTATCCAGAGGTTTAGTTGAACGTGACACTGCCATCAAGCGTAAAGCTGCCGTTATCATTGATAACATGTGTAAATTGGTTGATGATCCACAAGTTATTGCTCCATTCTTGGAATTGTTATACCCATCTTTGAAAGCTAACTACTCCACCATTGCTGACCCAGAAGCTCGTGATGTTACTTTAAGAGCCGTCAACACTTTAAAGAGAGTTGGTGCTATCCCAGATGACGACAAAATCCCAGAAGTTTCCGTTGCTGGTGATGTTGCCGTCACTAAAAAGGAATTAACCAACATTTTATCTGAAAACAAGATTGATGTTGCTCCAAGATTCGACATTGTTTTAACTTACGCTGCTTCTATTGCCGGTGATTTAATCGATGAAAGAATCATTGACCAAGCTGCTTGGTATGAACATTTGACCAACTACTTGACTGTTTTCTTACATGAAAAAGAAGCCAAGGCCGACATTGATGAATGGAGAAAACGTGCCATTGACAACATTCCAGAACCACCAAAATTCGAAGATGAAGAAGATGAAGGTGAAGATTTATGTAACTGTGAATTTTCTTTGGCTTACGGTGCTAAAATCTTGTTGAACAAAACTCAATTAAGATTGAAAAGAGCTAGACGTTATGGTTTATGTGGTCCAAATGGTGCTGGTAAATCCACTTTAATGAGAGCCATTGCCAATGGTCAAGTTGAAGGTTTCCCAACTCAAGAAGAATGTAAAACTGTTTACGTTGAACACGATATTGATAGTGAAGAAGATGACACTTCTGTCTTGGACTTTGTTTACAAGGAAGGTAACTTAGGTACCAAAGAAGAAATCACCAAACAATTATTGGAATTCGGTTTCACCGATGCTATGATTGCCATGTCTATTCACTCTTTATCTGGTGGTTGGAAAATGAAATTGGCTTTAGCTAGAGCCGTTTTGAAAAACGCTGATATCTTATTATTAGATGAACCAACTAACCATTTGGATACCGTCAATGTTGCTTGGTTAGTCAACTACTTGAACACTTGTGGTATTACTTCCATCATTGTTTCCCACGATTCCGGTTTCTTGGACAATGTTGTTCAATACATTATCCATTATGAAGGTTTCAAATTAAGAAAATACAAAGGTAACTTATCTGAATTCGTTAAGAGAGTTCCATCTGCTAAATCTTACCATGAATTAGGTGCTTCTGATTTAGAATTCTCTTTCCCAGAACCAGGTTTCTTGGAAGGTGTTAAAACCAAACAAAAAGCCATTGTTAAAGTTTCAAACATGATGTTCCAATACCCAGGTACTACTAAACCACAAATTCAAGACATTAACTTCCAATGTTCTTTATCTTCAAGAATTGCCGTTATTGGTCCAAATGGTGCTGGTAAATCTACTTTGATTAACGTTTTAACTGGTGAATTATTACCAACTGAAGGTGAAGTTTACGTTCATGAAAATTGTCGTATTGCATACATTAAACAACACGCTTTTGCTCATATTGATTCTCATTTGGACAAGACTCCATCTGAATATATTCAATGGAGATTCCAAACTGGTGAAGATAGAGAAACCATGGACAGAGCTTCTAGACAAATCAATGAAAATGATGAACAAGCAATGAACAAAATTTTCAAAATTGAAGGTTCTTTCAGAAGAATTACTGAAATTACAGCAAGAAGAAAATTCAAAAACACTTATGAATATGAATGTTCTTTCTCTCTTGGTGAAAACATTGGTATGAAATCAGAAAGATGGGTTCCAATGATGTCTGTTGATAACGCTTGGTTACCAAGAGGTGAATTAGTTGAATCCCATGCTAAATTGGTTGCTGAAGTTGATATGAAAGAAGCTTTAGCTTCTGGTCAATTCCGTGCCTTGACTAGAAAAGAAATTGAATCACACTGTGCTATGTTGGGTTTGGATGCTGAATTAGTTTCTCACTCTAGAATTAGAGGTTTATCAGGTGGTCAAAAAGTTAAATTAGTCTTGGCTGCTTGTACATGGCAAAGACCTCATTTAATTGTGTTGGATGAACCAACCAATTATTTGGATCGTGATTCTCTTGGTGCTTTATCCAAGGCTTTGAAAGCTTTTGCCGGTGGTGTTATCATCATTACTCACTCTGCTGAATTCACCAAGGATTTGACTGAAGAAGTTTGGGCCGTTTTGGACGGTAGAATGACCCCATCTGGTCACAACTGGGTTTCTGGTCAAGGTACTGGTCCAAGAATTGAAAAGAAGGAAGAAGAAGGTGATAAATTTGATGCTATGGGTAACAAGATTGCTTCAACTAAAAAGAAGACCAAGTTATCTTCTGCTGAATTAAGAAAGAAGAAGAAGGAAAGAATGAGAAAGAAGAAGGAAATGGGTGATGCTTATGTCTCATCTGATGAAGAAATCTAATCGCGCTCAATGCTGCTCTTTTGATTTGTTTCTGTTTCTTTTTACACTCTCTTTATTTAATTTTATCATTTTAGAGATTGGGAGATTGACTTTATAGATATTGTTTTTCAGCCTTTAATTGGGTTCTCTTAATTTAATCTTTTTATACATCTTTTATTATATGGTTATTAGTTAATTGACTTGTACTCTTTACTCTCTTGAGATTCCATCTGTCATATGTAGACAATTTGACATGTCCTATATTTGTATTAGTGTGTACACCATCGCCTCCTAACCGTCTCACTATTTTTCTCGCGTTTTAATTTTTCAGTAAACATTACCAATATTACTCTTGTCTATCTTCAAAGTCAATAGTTATTGAAGAGCGAAATGTCATACAATCCAGACACATACACCTGCTCCTCGAACGAGGCACTCACCATCTCTATCCAGGATACCAATGGAGCGTTCTCATTCCATCCAAAATTCACATATCCCATCTTTGGCGATTCTGAACAAATTTTTGGATTCCAAAACTTGAAAATCTCATTGAAGTTCGATTCATTGACGTTCTTGCCCCTCTTGACCGTAACATATGCGAAGAAGATTGATGCTGTTGACGTTAAGGTTGATGTGATCGATAAATTACTGGAATGGCTGCCTGAGGACACGATCATTGATGACGAGGCCAAATGGGAGGAGTTGGTGCTTAAAGAGAGGGATGCCCAAGTGAAAGTGAAGGAAGAGGAGAAGGAGGGTAGAGGGGAGCTGATAACGACGTATGGGTTCAAGAATGAGAGTTATGCGATACATAAGTTGAGATTGGAAAGTGATGAAGCTAATGTTAAATTGTTGAAAAGATTACAGATTTTTGTTATTTTGTTCATTGAGGCAGGATCTTTCATTGATGCTTCTGATCCATTATGGGATTTATTCCTCATTAGTAATGCCGAAACTGGTGAGATTGTGGGGTTTGCCACCGTTTACAGTTATTTCAATTTCACTAATTCCAAAGAGTTTGATGAATGGGATTATACGAAGGGATATTTGAACAGGAAGAAGATTTCACAGTTTGTCATATTGCCTCCGTTTCAAGCACAGAAACATGGCTCTAAATTATATGAAAGCTTGGTTGATTATTGGATGGGTGATGAATTGGTTAGTGAGATTACCGTGGAGGATCCTAATGAAAAATTTGATGATTTGAGATATCGTTGTGATTTTGAAAGATTGTATAAACTTGGGTTCATCAATGGACTTTCATTGGATTTGTCCGTGTACAGTATTGATTGGATTAAGGAGAAGGCAAGAGAGTATAAATTGGAGTTTCAACAGTTCAGAAAAGTTATAGAAATGGGATTCATATATGATGATAAAAATTTGAAAATTGCAAGATTGTTGATAAAGAAAAGATTATTTGATAAGAATAAAGAAGGGTTGTTAGAATTTGAAAAAAGTATTAGAAATGATAAATTACAAAATGCTTATGAAAATATTAAATCTGATTATATTAGAATCATACATTCTTTAAATTTAAACAATGATGATCGTGAATTAAAGAAACAGAAGATTTAGATCAGAACCCCATACATACCCAACCAATAAAAGCAACCCAGCAATACATTAAACATGTAGACACAACCATGTAGACAATGAGGATACCTATCACATACGAGACGGATCATAATACGTAGTAACACCTTCAAACACATCAATCCACACATATCCATTCATAACCAACCTAGACAACGCTTCCCGTATTCTAAACTCCGTTATCCCATCATTTGTACCGTCAGTGAACTTCATCACTAATTCATCTTCTTTTAAATGTCCATTTTTCACAATATCAGACAACATCTTACTCTCTTCACCCATCCCTAATTCCTCATCGTTGAAACTGACAAATTTCGTGCCCAATTCCAGGATCGCGACCCCGGGACTCAACAGTTTCAACTGTTCCATAACCAACCCCCAGTCTTCCTCTGTCAATTGCACATTATTCACTTTTTCAAAAGCATCAATTGAAACTAATCCACCATTCAAACCCCTCGTCTCGTTCCAAAACTCAATCAACTTCAGGCATAAAAGGGAGTAGAACTCATTCATGTCCTCGTGCTTGTCGTACAGACTCAGTGGGTTGATTCCCAACTTGGTGCACAGTCCCAGGAATTTTGCTCTGTGCTTTGGTGAATTCATGAGCTGTTTCGAAGACAAGAGGATCTCTTTGAACAAATCGAGTTGTATCTGCAGTTGCTCGGATCGCTGGGTGGTCAAAGTTGTGGAGAGCGTCGTGTACGACGTCTTTTGCGTGTCGAACCTGGAGATCCCGACTTTTCTCATCTTTGATACCGGGACGTAATTAATTTAAAGTGTTTGTTTGTTTTTCAACTACAAATGTTCTTATACAACTGATATCAAATTTAATAACTTACCACCTCTCACTCTCACAACTGACACCGTCAAACACCCACACACCCGAGAGTGGCACGTACTGTTTCATGAGCAGTTTTAACGCCTCTTGCGCTCCGACTCCTCCAGCCAAAGAGGAAATGTTCAAGAGTTCGGTGTCGCCTCGTAAGAACTCGTACAGAATACTCTGAACAAGTTCGTTGTGTTGGAATGGTGATTGTTGTAGTAATAATTCATAGTTATCCAATGCTGGAGTCAGTTTGGAGTCTTGGATGAGTTTGAAAATGTGCGCAATGATCTTGAATTTAGACTCTGTCGGGTTCTCTACTTCGAACTCTCTAGGCTTACCAGATTTCGAATAGTGTAGAGTCCGACAGTTCTTCAAGAACTTGATAACCATGCCTTCTTCAATCTGGAAACTGACACCGTATTCAGTATAAACACCATCCAGTATCTCTTTGAAGTCGTACAAGTCAGCGTTGAACTTATCTTTATAAATCTTCTTCAGTGCGAGGTAGTTGTTAGTGTCTGAGTCCATGTCTGGCAATTCACCCAACACAGGTAATTGTCCATATGTGCATAGATACTCGTTCAATGCAAACACCAGGACCCAGAACTTTTCATTATGACTCCCTTTAAACTCATGAAACTGGTTCTTCATCACGTTTAAATCTTTAGTCAATTCTTGATTTATATCATCAAGTTTAGACTTCAATGTAATCATGTGTGCATTTCTCACTGCTTCCTCTAGATTCAAAAGTTCTTCTTTAGGGGAGAGTGCCCGTATTATCTTCTTGAACTGTGTTAAATCCTTAGATTCCGGCAATCTACCATTTTCATCATTCCATTGTTGTACTAATTTGTAAAGAATCACAGGGTATGGAACATTGGATAATTCATCAATACTCATCTTGTCCAATTCAAACAATGAGAAATATTCTCTTAATTCAGACCATGTCTTTAGCAGTTTCAAATCAGGCACAACTGAAAGATGTGAATCAATGACGCATAACTCATCAAATTTCAAATTGATCAATGAATAGAATGATTTACTCAACACTTCCAACACAGGAACTTCTCCATTCCCAACATGGAAATCAACAAATGAATCACTGATCACCAAATCATAATATTTCGCCACTTCTTTCAAAAAAGTCCCCAGATCATCAGGCTTTTCAGTAACATCATGCTTAGTATCTGAATTCAACTCATTCAATCTAATCCCCAACGTCTGCAACAAGGGACTCCCTAAATCCTCGTCATCAAGATAGAAGTTACCCTCGATATCTCTCAAATCAACAGCACGCTCAACACCAACCAAATTAAAGTACCCAATCCCAGCGAGAATCAGGTTCTTCAACACTTCACATTGTGTCAATGATGTCCCCAGCACCAGCACTCTGCTCGACGAGATGAGCTCCTGTCCAGAGGAGCTCCACAGACGCAGCTGGCGGTCGTACTTCTGTGATGCCATTGATAAACTCTCTTAAAAGCTCTCAGCTGTTACCAACTGCTTTAAAAGAGCCTTTGAAGTGTATTACAATAGAGTGAGTATTGAAGGTGTTGATGCAGAAAATAGACACTCATCACGTGAGTGTCATATGACTGCTCACGTGATGTAGTCTGCTCTTGCCTAACACGTGACCTCCACACTAAAAACGCATTCGCACCAAAAACGTGCTTCATGATTAAAAAATCCGATGCTCATCACTCATCACAACAGCAGAAGTATCGCTTGGCTCTCATGAAGTTCGGCAAGACGTTCGAGCACTCGCTGCAGGAGGAAAAGCTGCCGACCGTGTGGGTCGAGAGTGCGATCAACTACAAGCAGCTCAAGAAGGACATCAAGACGGTGGTTGGAGAGATTGACGAGAAGGGACTCACGAGCAAGCTGCACAGCGAGAAGCTGCACTATGTCTTCCACAAAAACAACAACCAGCTGGACAAGGACCTCCTGGACGACAAAGACCACGAGAGTTCCTTGGTGTTGAGGTCCGATGACCTGTTTTTCCAGAATTTATACACCCAGTCAGTGCATCTCACACAGTTACAACTAACGGAAGAACAGCAGTTGGTGAGTCAAGTTAGGAAATTCAGTCTCTTGATCAAAGAACTCACGTCAAATGCTACGAAGGACAAGTATAAATGGAGAGAGGTTTTCAATCTCTACATTGATTTCAAATTGAATTTAAACTCTCATTTCACCAAGGCAACATTATCACAATTTATTTCACATTTCAACAGTTTGAACATCAACCTAAGCAAGAAAAACATGAAGATATTCGATGCATTCATCGATTTGAATCATCAACTGATAAAATTTCTGAACTATCAGAATTTAAATTCAATAGCAATAACTAAAATCTTGAAGAAATTCAACAAAAACACAGAATTAAACCCATCAAATATCGCACCTTTAATAACCATCAAGACACCTACCATAGATTCCCACGCGATGGAACAAATCATATCAACCGACATCATTACACTTTTACCTCAAGTCGATGATTATTTGTGCCCCATCTGTTTCCAATTGGCATATAAGCCAATCCGGTTAAGTTGCTCACATTTCTTCTGTCTACGATGCATGATCAAACTGCAGCGTCGTGGTGAGGCCAAATGTCCGATATGTAGGGATCCCGGAGTGATGTTGGCTGATGAAACTAATATTGATGAGGAATTAATCAGACTAATGAAAAAGGAATTTCCAAGAGAGTTGAAAGATAAGAAAAGACAGAATGAGAAAGAAATGACGGATGATGCCATAATGGAGATATACGGGGGTCGTGGCCAAGGGTGTGTGGTTGTATGATTGGATAATCTACTGTCATCAAGCCATCAAAATGAACAAAAAGGCGTTAATAAAATAATAAATTAATTTACAATAGAACTAATCAGTGGCAGTATTCACATCACACTTGTTGCAAGAATCAAACGCCACCACTTACTCTTAATTAAAATATTTCCAACTCGTAATATTTCATAATTGACACATATATCATGTGACCTTATACTATAATTCCTCTGGCACGTGACATTGCGATTACATAAGATTTTTTTTATTTATTTGTTTTCCCTTTGAATAAAAACATTTCAAACACATTTCAACTAAAGCCCAAACAAATTCAATTAGAAAGAAGAAGTTCACACACGATGCCAAACGCTCCAGAAGACAATGCTGCGAATCTGGGGCTCACCCCACTGCTGGACAGCTCGAAGCTCGTCATCCCACCGTCGCTGCTGCAGAGCCAGGTGCCGATTCCACCAGAAACCGGCAATACACCACTACTTCTGTCAAAAGCACACCAATCCTCTACAAAGAAACAAACGAAGAATCGCCCTGCGTTCGTGAACAAGCTATGGACGATGGTAAATGATGAGTCAAACCAGGATCTAATCTCATGGGCCTCTGATGGTGAGATCTTCATCGTTAAGAATAGAGAACAATTTGTTTCTAAAGTTTTACCAAAATATTTCAAACATTCTAATTTTGCTAGTTTTGTTAGACAGTTGAACATGTATGGATGGCACAAGGTGCATGATGTGACGTCTGGTTCGATTTATGCCCAAGGTGATGAGAATTGGAGTTTCACTAATCCAAATTTTAAACAGAATAGGGAGGATTTATTAGAAAATATAGTTAGAAATAAACCGGCAGATGAGGGTTCAACAAACAATGGGCCTAATATCTCAGGGTTGGATAAGATAGAAGTTGGACTGTTGATAAATGAGTTGAACACTTTAAAGAGTAATCAAGTTAAGATAACACATGAATTATCAAGAGTTAGACAAGATAATGAATTGTTATGGACTGAATTATTTCAAACTCGTGAAAAAAATACATTACAAAATGAAAAAATTGAAAAGATTTTACAATTTTTAGCTTCAGTTTATGGAAATCGTGTTAAACAATTGGATTCAGATTCTTCAATTTATGTTCAACCACAATTGGATAATACTCAATTCAACCAAGATCAACAAATTCAACAATATCATCATCCGGTAAGGGTCGCACAACTACCTTCAAGTATAATCAATCCACCAACTCCAACTGCAAATGACTATAAGCCAAGATTAATGCTTCAACAACGTCGTCATGTTTCTAATTCAAGTGGTCAACAATCTCCATCAAGTTCAATCACACCTGTCATTACAACAACTGATGAGTCCCCGATCCAAGAGATTGTCAGACAACCGATAATAAACTCATATGATGACGTATCTCCATTTCCTACATACCCAGATGATATTTCACTCGCTCCATCTAATGAATCACCAATGAATCCTCCTCAAAATAATGATAATAACAATAATGATTTTATATTACAACAGGGGATAAACTTAGATTCTGGATCTCCAGCCCCTGTTCATCCACAACGTCCTCCTTTGAGAAGAGGTACTTCCGTCGCTGAGATTTCTAAATCTATTGAACAACAAGGTCAATATATCGATGATTTGATTTCTAAATTAAGTCAGCAACAACAGCAAAATCCAAGTGATGGATCTTCAACGGGTGATAATGCAGGCACAGGAAATAACTTTGATTTGAATGAATTCTTAGACCAGGATTTGATTGCTGACAATACCAACAAATCATCAGAAATCGAGGCCAACACAGGTGCTACCTCTGGTGCTCCTACCACTGATGCTGTTACTAATTTTTCAGAAAACACACCAACTTCGTACTATTCAGAATATCCAGACTCTTACAACCCATCACCAATGAAACAACAGTATTCGTACATGCAAAACGGCGATTATGATGCAGCAGGAAGTCCCTCCTTGAAAAGAGGTACGATTCAAGAGATTGATGATGCCGACAATGGAGGATTTGAAGTGTTTGATCCAAATGTGAATGGTGAAGGTGAAGATGATGCTGACACAAGTAGAAAACATGTGTTGGATGAATCAACAGATAGAAAGTCTAGATCAAAGAAGAGAAAGAGCGAAGGTAGTTAGACACGAGAGAGAGAGAGGAGTAATCCATTACAACACATCACCACAACGCTAATGTTTTTTTAATTTTATGATCATAATAATACCGTCAATAAACAAAAACACGCCTGTAGAGAGAAATGAAAATATCGTTATTTATTCATTTATATTTGATTTGATTGAAAATTGATTAATTGAATTAATGATTACCAGCACCTTTGCTAACAGTGTCCAAGATGGTTTCGTAAGCGACTTCATCGAAATCAGTACCTTGAATATCAGCAGCAACACCGTTGAATGATCTTCTCAAGGCATCTTTTGAAGAAGCGTAAATCATTTTAGATTTAATTGGTGCAGTGTCTGGGATCCAAGTAAAGAAGACAATTTTAGATCTTTTACCACCATCAGCAACATCGAATTCGAAATCGTAAACGGCATAAAGTGCTTCGTTTTCATCTAATTTAGATAAGAAATCATCATATTCTTGAGATTCTGATTTTTCCTTAACGACAATTTCAGTTTTGGATGGGTTCAATTCAAATAGAATGAATTTGAATTTCTTACCCAATTTCAATTCATTGAAGGCATTGATTGATTCATCAGCAACGACGACACCGGATCTGGACTGAATTCGTTAAAGTTAGTATTGATGCCTCTTTCCTTCTGATTTAATTTAATCGTCAACTGTTATCGGATATCAATATCACAACATAAGGGTGAAAGAAAAACAAAATAGCCTCTCATTAACGAACTTGAATGCCGCAAAAACGTCAATGGTCACACAATTCAGCTCTTCTCTTCTTCCACCCAATCAAGACGTGACGACCAAATCATCAGACTTCCCGCAATTCCCACTCACCATTTTGTGCTTTATTTACTGTGTGTTTTTATTAATGGCACAACAATTTTCGGTTTTTTTTCGGTTTTTTTTCTCGACGTTTTCAGAAATTTCGCGAAAATTGGAATTATGTAATATGGTCACGTGAGGTGGTTAGCGTACCCTGCTTTGGTTATATTTTATTGATTCAATACTTAGTAGTACTCTTTGATTAACTTTGTATATTTGTGGTTGTTTTCGTTATGGAGTCGCTGGAGAGGAGACTCTCAGGGATAGAGGCTGTGCTGGACACGGATGGGCACGAAACTTCTGTGGTGAAGTCGCTACAGATGCTCCAGATGTTGATTGACACACATATTGAATCGAATCCATCTTTGAAGAAGTTGATAAAGGGAATTGAAAAACTGAGCCTGAAGTACGAGAGTGGTGACAGACCGGATGATGAGGAGATTGCGTATCAGAGAAATTTCATCCTGGTCGAAACGAATAAGATCATGGATTTACAAACCAATTTAAACAAGATCAAATCACTGGAGAAACATTATTCTGTTGGTGTGATTGAATTTGATAAACAACGATATTTGGATGAAATTAAGAATTTACAACTACGGTATAACTACCTGTTGGTACGAAGTGTTAATCTGTTGCAAAATTTCTTTAACCTGACTGAAAATATAAACAAATGGAAAGTATATCAATAAACTCTCACACAATATTCTTGAATTCATTGATCTTGTCTTCAATATCTTCTATTTCTGGCATGTTTGCAACACTGATCTCACTTTGGTCATATAATACTTTAAACCTTTTAATGAATGAGCCATCAATGAATCTTGTAAAATATTTAACATACATCTTCAAATTGTTCAATTTAATCAAAACTTGATTCTCTTTCAAGGACGGATCTTCTCTGAAAACAACCCCAATATTGTCTTCAATATCCTTGTTCATATATTCAATGAAAACACTCTTGAAATCTTCAATTTTAACCTCTTCTTCATCTGTAATCAATCCTGAATTTTGTTCCAACATTCCTAATCTTTTCAATCTTGCAACCCAGGCATCAGGCTCTTTGAACTCCCCAGCTTTTAATGCAATATGAATCAAAGTGGATTCATCTTCGTACACCAATCTATCAACAAACCACCTTCCCAACTCCGGATTAGACTCCTTGACAACAGCTTCAAACCCAGTCAAACGAATTGAAACCTTGTTAAGAATTTCAAACTGAGAAGAGGCATTGAATTGTGGAGTTGAACGGATCATGAACTTATGTGTGAATGGAGCAGGAAGTTCCTTGTATCTATATAGCGATGCGATCATTGGAAGTAATGAGTCGTTGATTTCATTGGATAGTTTAAAATCAGATATTGGGTATGTGATGTAATTTTTCCATTTGTTTAGCGTGACTCCTGTAGATGATTCTAATTCTCGTGTAGAGGTCAGGTCTAATGATTTGATTTTGAGCTCAGATTGGTAATAGTCACTAAATTCAGGAAATTGATATTTGATTTGATCCTTCAAAAGTCTGGTGATGATGTTGAACAGGAATGGATTTTCAATTTTGCCATCGATAGCACTTCTGAATTCTTTGTCTAGTATGATATACTCTAGCAACGTCACTGAGAAATCTCCTAATGCTAATTCCTCTCTAGCTAGTTGATAAAATTGTCTCAACAGGGTATAATCGTGGAATTTTTCCTCTTCCAACAAAGATTCAACATTGGTTTGATACGCTAGTCCATTAAACGTATAATTGTTGAGATACACTTGTAGTGAATCATTCAACACTTTCAAAGTGTCAAAGGCATCAACAAACAAGTAATTGGAAGTCTCATCATTTCTCAAAATGACACTTCTTAATATATCTGAATTTATCTCCACTGAACTCTGTGATTCCATTTTTCTATTGAAACTTTTCTTGAACCCAATACACTTTGCAACATAATTATCAGGAACTGAATGCAATGGAGTTGAAGACGTTCTCTGTTTCCATAAACTTCTGTTTGGTTCATCCACTTGCTTGATGTTAGGGAACATATCACGATTCAAAACTTCCCCTGAATTCAAAACCGTGGTTAGAGACTTTTCATCGCCAAACTGATGTTTTTTCACCACAAAGGGAATGATTTCAAACATGCTAGGTCTGACTTCAAACTTTTTAGCTATTGAAGCGGAAAGTTGAGCATAGCTGCGTTTTCTCTCCTTATACTCCACAGGACCTGGAATTGCCCTCATACTCTTAACATATTTCTGATGTGATTCCATATGTTTAGGAACTAATGCAATTAGTAAATCATCAGAAATAACATCCTCTTGTCGGAGTTCAAACAATGGTAAAGTTCCCGATCTCGTGAACATGTTAGGGATCTCTTTCAAAGCCAATAACTCATGGAAATCTGGATGATTTGGTGATATTCCCACACCTTGACAATGGTACAATATGCCCAGTGCTGGTGTTTGCAAATGGTATTTGTTCCCGTTTATTTGTAGGGGAATCTCAAAGTTTTGATGATTAGGGAATTCAAGATACTTCACAGACTTCCTTGCACTGTTTGTAGTTTCTGACAGGTATACTTGCTTATACACTGTCTTATTATAGGCCTGTTTTCCCAAAGATCTGAGATTCATTCTGATTTGTTGCGGTGAGTTCATGTATATCCCATAATAAAGTCCATTATTTAACAATCTTCTGAAATCTGGATTTATTCTAGACTCGTTCAGCATGGTGTTGTTCGTGAGCAGTTTGAACTTGACGTCGGCATACTGTGTATCGAGCCTCACTAGTTCCTGGACTTCTTTCAAATTGAATTTCTTGATGTCTTTGTCAATGAACACTACTTGATCTCGTAATGGACTCTGTTCTTCTGCTTCAACTTTTGTCTTTCTGGCTGTTTTCATCACTTGTTCGTAAGGTTTGATTGGCGAATTCGCATATGCCAATTTCAATGTCCGCAACTTCACCGCAGAGATGCCTTTGCTCCTGTTCAACAGTGTCGACATTCTTATTGTTGAATAATCAATATGCACACAGTATTGAATATTGAAAAATTAACATCTTTCATTTTTCAATGCGATGAGCTACACTAACTAAATAATGCTTGCACTAAATCCACTAAAAAGTGCCTCTTTATGGACCAAGAGACTACCCAAAACGCTATCACTGATACAAAGATCCTACTCCTCGAAACCAGTGGAGATCCCAACACTTTCTGAGATTCAAGATCGAATTTCCAGCACGGGACTCGCACAATTACGTCCCAAACCAACTGATAAGATCATCGTTGCCATGTCCTCGGGAGTCGACTCCTCAGTTGCTGCCCATTTGTATGCGTCACACTATTTTAATGTGAGTGGGATATTCATGAAGAACTGGAATCAGTTGGATTCAGAACGATGTTTGGAGGAAGACATGAAGGATTTCGAAAAAGTGGTCCAACAGTTGAATATTGAAGAGTATGAAATAGTGGATTTTGAGAAAGAATATTGGATTGATGTGTTTCAACCGATGATTGCTGATTATGAAAAGGGGATCACTCCAAACCCAGATATAAATTGTAATAGATATGTCAAGTTTGGTAAATTGGTGGAATATCTGACAAATAAGTACGGAGATGGTGATGATTGGTGGTTAGTTACTGGTCATTATTCAAGGATCTTGCAGGATGAGTCCAGTGGTGAGATGCAGTTACTCAAGGCGTTCAATAAGAAGAAAGATCAGAGTTATTATTTGTCACAGATCAATCCAAAAGTTTTGAAAAGATTGTTGTTGCCTATTGGTCATTACAACAAACCTGAAGTTAGAAAAGTTGCAGAATCTTTGAACCTGAGTGTGGCTGCTAAGCCTGATTCTACAGGTCTATGTTTTGTTAATCCGTCACAGGGTTCGTTCAATGATTTTCTAAGAAATTTCATTGATGAATCTCCAGGAAATATAATCACTGAAGATGGCAAAGTTTGGGGGGAACATGATGGATTATGGAGTTATACGATTGGTCAAAAATCAAGAATATCGATGCCTCAAGGTGATCCAAGATACAAAGGGGTCTGGTTTGTTAGTGGTAAGAATTTCCAAACTAATGAAATAACTATTGTCAAAGGTGTTAACAATGACAAACTATTCAAAGATATAGTTTATGTTAATAATTTTACCTCATTAGTGACCTCTGCATTGGCGGAATTCCCAATTGAAGAGTTAAGAATCCAATATCGATCTTTACAGAAAGAAATTTCAGTTAGTGAAATCATCAATATTAAAGATTCAAAACTGATTGTGAGATTGACTGAAAAACAAAGAGCTATAGCAGTCGGGCAATACTTGGCAGTTTATCATGGAGATAGATGCCTGGGATCTGGTGTTATAAGTGCAGTTGAATGACCTTGTAAATAGTAAAGGAAAATTATAGATAGTAATGTTAATGGTTATGATGAAAACGTGTAGTAGTAAAACGAAATGATACGAACCTACAAAAAAATCAAAAGAAACTTGTTATAGTTCAATTAGAAGCTCTGTAAACCAGTATTATACAAGTATGCTAACTAGAAAAAAAGGAAATATTATAAAAGAGTAAAACACAGAGAGGGCAATAATAACACCCTTCACAACAGCAACAAAAAAAGAGATATTGAAGAACTAAAAGAGACTAAAGGAAAGCACACAAAAGACAAAGCACACTCTTCAACAGATTTAGACTTTAGCTTCTTGTTCTTCTTCTCCTTCTTCGGCCCATTCAGCTTCAGCAGCTTCAACTTCAGCTTCATCTTCGTAGACGTCTTCAGCAGTCTGGTGCAAGGACAAAGCTGGTTTGATGGCAGCTTGGTCTAAAGTCCATGAGGCCAAAGCGTTTTCAGCATCAATAATGATTTGTTTAGAAGCTTCATAACCATCGTAAGCTGGTCTAGTTTCACCTGGAGTAACTGGAGAATCGTCCAATAACTCCAAAAGGGCTTTACCGTAACCTGCAATTAAGGCGAATTTTTCAGCCAATTCTCTAGTAGCATCGAATTGGTAGTCGAAACCTGCTTTTAATTTTTCCCTGGTGATGTTAGATAATTGAGCTTCCGCAACTAAAGATTCAGCTTCAGCTCTAACCAATTCTTGCTCCAAGACTGGGATTTTTGGAGATTGTGGATCCTTGTATTTCAACAGAGCAATCTCATCGGTTATTTTTTGTTTACGTTCTCTTGATGGTTGGACAGAACCTTCAATGTCTCTGATGGACTTCAAAGTGATTCTGTACTGGTCGTATTTGTCAATGAATTGATCTTCCAATTCACCAATCTCGTAGATAAGAACACCAAGCTTGTCAGTGACATCAGAAACGTCATCGTCATTGTCCTCACCCCAAACGGACAATTGTTTGGCAACCTCTCTTCTCTCTCTGGCAACCAATTCAATGGATCTCAACACGTTCTTTTCCAATTTGATCAAGGCAGAAAGCTTTCTGGCCAATTCAGGACCAAAGCTTCCAGCAGCATTCTTTCTGAAGGTGGAGGCGATACCAGCCTTGCCGAAGAACTTGGACTTGGTGGTGGAAGTAGGAGGAGGAGGGGATTGCAACTGGGAGGCGGTTGGGGCTCTTGCGTTTCTCAAGGAGTAGGTTCTGTGCATTTTGGGCGACTAGTGGGTGGATAAAGAGTGTTTGTAAAGGGGGTATTAATTCTTGCCCAAGTGAATTTTGCTATCACCAAGGAATTCGCGGTGTGGTCCGAACCGGGGTCTTGTCATTGAATTTCCGCATTGGGACGCCTGCATTTCCGCATTGGGACAGTGCTTCGCTTAGTGGTGCGAGTTCTGCTTTTAGAGATTTTAGAGAGACGAGCGGGTTTTGGCGTAGTTTGATTGGATAGAGGTGTTTTGCTGAGGTTGTGGACTAGACTGTCGAAATCTGGGCTCGAAAGGACAGAAATTGGGCGAGTTACTGGAGGAAATTTGCGGTTGCAGTAGCAAGATACGTAAGATGACTTAAATAGCGAGAGCTATAATTAGCTCAAGCGAGAGCCTCTTTTGGAATTTACTGTTAGGAGAAGATTTGGGCAATGTTGAAATTGTCGTTTATTTCTCTCATGTTGAAATGTGCTGAGAGTTGCCACAGCAAACTTTTCACTGAGTACGGCAAACGTCCGAAAATTGGTTGTATGAATTTTTGATAATAGATTTCACGAAAATTCACTTGCATCAGGGAACTTGTGGGGACTTCACACCAGAGGGACTCATAACCTGTTTTTTCGAGTGTCTAGGTTAAGTAAGTCTACTGTCTACAAGTCTACAGTCTCCGCTCCGAGCTACCCTTTTTAGACTAGTAAATACAAGAGACGTTTATTTAGCTAGTTCTATGCAGCAATGATTTTTAGCACACAAATGTCTCAGATCCTGAATTCAAACTCCGAGGGCTTCATGATCTTGAATCTTTCCCCTTTAGGCTGTTTGTTAATAACGTCCAATTGATTCAACGTGGCCAATTGTAATATCTCATAGAAAGACTTGACATAGATTGATTTTCTGCTATGTGCATCAACCAATTCATCAAACCTAATTATATTTTTTTTCTCTTCAGCACATCTGTTTTCAATATATCTTAAAAATTTCAGAGTTTTCTCGCCATATTTGATATTGATCTCCTCAGCTGTCAAATCACGTTTCCCATTTCTTGTACGATTAGAACTGCTGGATCTATTGGATCTTGAACCAACCCTAGTTCGGTTAGTATTACCATTATCAAAATCAACTCCAAAATCTGCTCCAAAATCAATATCGAAATCCATGATACGATCTTCTTGGACTGTATCAATTTTTCTAATCGTTGATGATGATCTTTTCTTACTACTTGAAGTATAATCTCCAGATTCGGATCCTTGATTTTGATCACCTATTGGAACACCGTACTGGTCGTCATCTCGAAACACACCAAAATCCATGTCATGATTTCGGTAATCGTTATTTCCAGCTTCGTTTAATGGGAGGTGGAAAGATGCAATACTGGATCTTGAATCTCTCCTGTTGATTGAAGCGTTTCTTCCAACTTCAATTGAGAAACTAGAACCACGATCTCTCATTAATCCGTCAACGAAATCTTCATTATCACGATGGCGACATCTACCACGAGATTCATCATCATTCGATGTCACTTTAGAAGGGATAATATGACTGGTAGTTTGGAATGGTTGAAAATAAACTTCTGATTCCATCAATTTTTTCAATTCAACCATCTTCATTTCCAATTTTTGTTTCTTATTTGTTGGTCTCTTCATATTCTCAACATAATTATCCCTAGCCAATCTCAAATCATCAGTAAACAAACTAATCGGATCATCAACAACGATTTTAATACTTAAACTTCTTGGTTTATTGTTCTTTCTCTTCTTTTTCCCAATCAGCTTCGGAACTCCTTCCTCTTCTCGTCTTTCTGCGTCTTGACGGTCTTCTAAAACTTGTTCCATTTCTTCAATATTCTCAACATTGTTCGCAACACCAACAGCATAATTATCATATCCACCGAAATCAACATCTAAACCATACTCACTTTCTGGTCTAAACTGATGGGGTGCGTGTCCTTCCTCATGAATACCACTAGTATTCATATCCAACAACAATCCTTGTTCATCAAATGCAAACATTGGATCATTGGCATCTAACTCATCTACAGCTCTTACACCAGCATTCCCGAATTCAAATCCTCCTTGTGAATCTTGAGAAGATCCAATTAGGACAGTGGACAAGATCTTGTTTGCAATATCAGAATCCCTAATCGCATTGATTCTTTGTAATTTCTCATCCTCATGAGGATCACCACTAGTTTCTAAGAACTCTAGACCATCCAATGAAGGCATAAGCCCACCATTGATGCTGAACAATGGATCATCATTGAGTAAAACTTGACGATTAGCCTTGTTGCCATCATTTTGGTTCTTCCCAACATTAGTAAGAATATTTGCCTTCCCGTCCAACAACAATCGTTCTCCATTGCTGAACTTGTTAGCATACATGATTTCCTTCTGGATACGCGTCTTGATTAAAACGGTGTCATTGTTTAAATAATCTGTCTTTTGTTTATAAACCAACGCGACTCCATACAATAAATTAGAAGTCAAACGAAGCGCGATTGGTGATGGCGGATAGGAAATCACTTCACATGCCTGGGGGATTGAAACGGATTGGATCTCTTTCTTGTTGATCTTCTTATAGGATGATTTGCTTCCTAACGTGGATATGAGCCTGTACAGTATGTTAGACTGGGAGAAAAACTCTTCAACAAAGGACAACGTACCAGACTGTGGAAACACCGGAATGGCTCTTGATGAGCTTCTCGTGGTCGAAGAGGGACATGAATCTGATGCTAATTGAGATTTGAATTGAAAAGAGGCAAATAATTTTCGCTTTTTCAATGTGTCAAACTGTTTGATGTGATTCTGTAATTACCCTTTTGGGTAACACGATATTGAATCAAGCGACAGCAACTGCAACGGTTCCACTCACGGCGAACACAATGGCAACGAAGATTCCCAAAAAATAAACAGTCTTCTTCAGAGCCGACAGTTCTTCATAATAGAGTTTTAAGTAGAAAGACAATGGGAAAATGACACAAATTGCAAAACAAATAGTACTACCCAAGAAGGACATAATCTTCCCGAAATCCGTAAACACCAAAGACGTGATGAAGAACACCAACACAACAGCAAGTCTATTGAGCAACTTGATCAAAAATTTGTTATTTGCTTTATTCGCCACATGTGCCACTTTGTTCAATGTGAATTGGTCGACCAATGTGATGATTGGTCTTAGGATCAATGGACCTTTGGAAACTGGTAATATCCCCATTAAAACGACAATGACGACTTTGATCCATGATGGGAAACCTTTTTCAATCATGATGGATTTGGTGACTTGATCAGTGATGGTTGCACCAAACATTAAATATCCCAAAGAAGCCATAACATAATCGACAAACCATGTTGACGCAAAAATAGTAGAACATGAAGAGTCATATTTCTGTGGATGACGCATGTCTTTGTATAACTCAGGAAAGATGGCATGACCACCAAATGGGGACATGAAAATACCAATACTGAGTGATAAACTCAAGAGATCCTTTGGCCATAATGAAGTTGGTGAAATGTCAAGTAATGAACCTGGTGCCTCAGATTTAGAAAACCCACAAAACAAGACTGTAATCACAATCAAAGTTGTGGAGATGATACCAACAAGACTGAAACGGGAAAGAATGCTCAATTCTAAAAAACTGGAGAGGAAAAATGATATTGAAATGATGGCTTTGAAAATAAATTTATCAATCCCAGTTAATGCATTGAATGAATCTGCAAAAATGATAATCATTGAAGTACCAGCACTCAACAAATCAACTGTGAATGTTGAGACTGTTATCACGTATGCGATTTTTCCAAAACTATAAGATGCAATATCACCATATGTTTGCAAAACATCATCCTTCTTCAAACATCTTGCCAATAGTTTCGCTGTGTATTGGGTGCTCAATGCACACATTGCCAATATGATGGACCCCAGAACCCAACCAGAATAATGTAACCCCAATGGCAAAGATAAGATACCAATTCCTATCAAAGTGTTGATACCGTTGAAAATTGTTTGTGGAGCAGTACTGTTTCCTGAATCTTTCAACACTAATGATCTGACACTCATTCCATCACTCAAAGATTCCTGATCGCTATTCGAAATGGCAGCATCAATGCTTGAATTCCGTTGTATATGATTGAAATTTCCATTCGCATCACTTAGTAATGGACTGTTCTCAGAGTATACCGTGCCAAAAGAAAGATTTCTGGGTCTTTCTGAAGCCATGTCAAAATCAGCATGGATGAAATTCGCAGAACGTGAGTATGATGAGGCAAACTGACTGATGGAATTCCTTCCCCCAGCGTTTAGCATGTCCTGTAGTGAATTGTATACCGCAGATGGCCTCCTCGTCTCGGAGTTTGAGCCGGTTTTAGGTGATGAGGAACTCATATTAATGAAGTTTTAAATGAAGCAATACCGGTATTAATTGTTTATAACTTTTGATCCCTGTATTTTTTAGTGCTAGAGAAAACAGCTTCAGTGGATGAGTGGATTGATATTCTTCTGCTCTATTAATGATGTATTAAGTACCTAAAGTGCCTGATTGTGGTATTTAAATCTGCTCAAAACGGAACAAACTTCTGCTGCATTTCTCGTTATCGATTTTTTCTCTCTGTCTTGAAGAGAGAAAAACGACTTCCGGCCGATGAACCCTCGGATGTCCCTCGAAAGATAAACAAAGGAAATTGTGCTACTATAAATTAATCAATTTCAAACTGATTTGTTTTGCTGATTTAAAAGAGGTGAATATGAGCAGTGTGAACTACATGCCTCAGTACGAGGATCTCAGTCGCCTGGAGGATGTCGTGCGTCAGTTACAGGAGGTCTCGATTGAGGCCACGGCATCTCAAAACAACATTGTGAATCAGGTTGATGATATAATAAGGATCCTCAACAAGGAGAATCCGGACTACAATTCTGCAATTAAACATATAAATGATTTTCTACAGAGACACAAGAGTCCCAGTGAGGAATTTAAAGATTCGCTAGATGGAGGAAGTAACACACTGGAGCCAATTTTAGGTATTGCTGAACAAGAGCGTGAACTGATAGATCAGAATCAAAGACTTAAGAAGATTTTGGCAGAGAAAAGAAAAATCAATTCAGAATATCAAGCTATTAATGAAGAATATGAACAAGGGATAGATAAGTTGATAGAATTGGTCCAGAACAAAAAATATGAAGATCAAAGTGAACAGTTAGAGTATGTCACTGATGTTCGTGTGAAGATTGAAAAAGAACGAAATGAAGAGTGGAAATTGTATGAAAAATTGTTGCATAACGAAGATCTGATATATAAACTCAGTAGAAGTATACTGGATGTTTATGATATTTTGGATAATTCAAAAAAATAATGAAACATGGGGAAATTGTGATGAAAATATTGAAATGACTTGTCAGTGTTTGTAGACCGCTTTTGGATAATTTTGAACAATTGTCTTCTTATTGTAAGGGTTAAATAGAAATTTTCTCTTCCCTGCCTGATTTACTACTTCGAAGCAGTTTACTTCAGAGTTTTCCCTTTTTTTTACTGCTCAGTTTGATTTCTTTTTTAACATGCTACGGTACAATTCGTACGAACGTTTTCATGTCACATAATGAAATTTCATTTTGTCTTAAAAGTTAACAAGCCCAACCTTTGATTCTGAAGTCTTGACCCTTTCACCTGTGATCCTTCTTCCACTACTAAGCATACCATTTTTACAATGTTTAAGAGCATAAAGGAGTTCTTCTAAGGAACCTTCTCAATTAGTGAATATGTAACCTATGAAGTTGACAGATTTCCAAATTACATGGGACCCTTCAATTTTAACTGGGACCCTTACAGATACCTGGAAGCCTACCGTGAAATGTCTTCTGACTCTAGAAGAAATTTGAAATTTTAGATTTCAGTCAGTTCGAGATTTAGTTCAAAGCGTATAACTCATAACTCGTTTCTGGTTGGTCAAAATCATACCACAAACCCCCAATTAAAGTTAAACTTGAAACCCTTCGTAAAAAAAATGGGACAAACAGGAGATTCGAACCTGATTGGTGGAAAATCAAAAGCTCAAAATTACTCTCCACAAATCAGCCAATCAAGTCTGGGATTTTCTCACTAAGCTCAACAACTCATCTCAGGGCTGAAAAAAAAATATTTTGGCCCCATAAAAATTAAATGTCCATTAAAAAAATTTACGGATGCGACAACTTCAGCCAATAAAAGCCTTTCGCACTTATATGCACTTCAAAAAAAAGATTAAATGGATAAATTTGATTATCAAGTAATCAGCAGCAACCATTGGGGTTGTCCGTATCTGAAATTCGTACTGGAAATACTGAACTCGCTAACTATTCAATTAAAGGTAATAAAAAGACACTTTGCCCTAACAAAGAACCCCAAACCTCTCATAGCCAATTGAAAGTGGAACTAACATGCCAAGATCTTAAAACAGTTTGGGACATTTCAAGAAAATTTATGCTTAAATTTTAAAAGCGCACCCAATTTCTCTTGGTTGCATGCAATCGGGTTAATCAGTTTGATCAGTTGAGACATGGTTAATTGAGGACATCAGGGAAAAAAATTGGACAAATCACTTTTTGCAAACTTCCGTGGGATCCGCTTGTTTCAGAGACAAATTTTTTTGCATGAGGTGCGTAAAAAGTCCAGCTTGGACAAAAGGGAGTTCATAGTCCGATGGGGACTGAAATGAGACTTGGGCTTAAAGGCCTAATATTCAACTACCTTTTCGTATGGCACCAGGTAGTAGAGACAGCTCACAAATTTTTGAGTCCTTCATTAACCTAGCTTGTGCAGAATCTTTAACAGAGTACAAATTTTATGTTCCGGTTGGAACTATTGATGGTTTATATAGGAATTTCCCAATTATTTGCTCAAAGTGTTAGGTTTTGAAATCAATTTGCTCTTTTTAAAGAGCTCACGGTCAGTACTCCTTGGTGATTCAGCCACCGTAAGTTTACTTTATAAATATATAATGTTTCACCAAAATTTCTTTTGGTTAATGTCTTCCAAAGATGTGAAACTTGAAATTATCATTTTTATCGAAAACATCAATCACCAACAAAAAGAAATGATGATTGAAGTGACCTTTGAAGAGAATCACAGACTCGGTACCAAGATTCGACTTCTATCAAGGTCACAGCACTGTTCCTAAGTTTCTGGGTGAATCAATCTGGATGATAAAGTCCAAACTAAGTCTTACAGCTCATCGCTCAGAGTCCAGAACAGGATTCAAGACTAGAGAGTCGAGACTCCTAATCTTAGTCTCTAACCAGCGAGCCCCAAAGACTAAACCAGTCTCAGATTTCCCTTCTCAAGTCCCAATCCCGATATAGTCTTAGGCTAATTCTAAGTCCCATGCACCTCGATCATAGTCTAGTCTCAAGTCCCACTGAGTCTTTTCACTTAGGCGTTTTTGTCCTAGTCCCATTTTTCTAACGCCGCTTCGCAATCATTTGTCCCGAAAAATGCAGATCTTTTCTTGTCCCGAAAATTAAAAGCGTCAAAAAGCTTAATTTTTTTATTTTGCATAATCAGATTGTCCCGAAAAAATTATTCACCCATTTAGGCCATTAAATTTTTACTCTAATTAAAAAAAAAAAAAGTTGAATGGTTGTGCATCTCTAATGTCCCAAAATTTTCCCATACTGAGTTCCTGATATATATAAGGACAAAATTCCTAAAACGCACCTTAAAAAACTTTCTGAAATTTTTGTTACTCACTGATACCAATTTAATTACGACAATGTCAGCGACCAACAAAGTCTTTAACGTTGGTGTCTTCTTCGTTGTCTTTAGAGAGACAATGGAGGCAGTCATCATCATTTCTGTCTTGTTGTCTTTCATCAAACAAACCATCGCTCCTGCTGATCTTTCATTGGCTAGAAGATTATCCATTCAAGTCTGGGCTGGTGCCTTTGTTGGTTTATTCATCTGTTTGGCCGTTGGTGGTGGTTTCATTGGTGCTTACTACAGTTTACAAAACGATATCTTTGGTAATTCCGAAGATATTTGGGAAGGTGTTTTCTGTATGATTGCAACCGTTATGATTTCTGCTATGGGTATTGCATTGTTAAGATTAAGTAAAATGCAAGAGAAATGGAGAATTAAAATTGCTAGAGCTGTCTTAGAAGTTCCAAAGAGAAAACGTGATAGATTTAGAATTGGTTACATCACTAAGAAATACGCTATGTTTATCTTACCATTAGTTACAACCTTAAGAGAAGGTTTAGAAGCCATCGTTTTCGTTGCTGGTACCGGTATCACCACCAGTGGTGCTAAAGCCTCTTCTTACCCATTACCAGTTGTTATTGGTTTGATTGCCGGTAGTTTGGTTGGTTTGATTTTATACTACGGTGCTTCTTACTCATCCATGCAAGTGTTCTTGATCATCTCCACTTGTATCTTATATTTGATTGCTGCTGGTTTGTTCTCTAGAGGTGTTTGGTTTTTCGAAACCAACACTTTCAACAAAGCCACTGGTGGTGATGCTTCTGAATCTGGTGATGGTAACGGTTCTTATGATATCACTAAAACCGTTTACCATGTTAACTGCTGTAACCCAGAATTGGACAACGGTTGGGATATCTTCAATGCATTATTGGGATGGCAAAACACTGGTTACATTGGTTCCGTCTTGGCTTATAACTTATACTGGTTATGTTTGATAGTTATTGTTCTTTTAATGATTTTCGAAGAAAGAAATGGACATTTACCATTCACTAAATCTTTGAAATTAAGACAATTGAACCCAATGTACTGGATCAAAGGTAAGAACAAAAAGGAATTGACTGAAGAACAAAAACAGGACTTGTTTGCCAGAGCTCAACAAGTTAAATTCAACAAAGAAGGTGGTATTGAAGATGAAGTTGAAGAAGAACCTGTTGCTGAAGTCACCGAAACTGCTGCTACCAAAGCCCAATAATGAATTTACTACTACTATCGAACTTGTTTATAGTTTAATGAAAGATGTTAACTAATTTTTATAAAATTTTAGCTGTAAATTATTCAATGTGCTTTATCTAAAGGATCTATCTTAAAAATCTTATCTGGGTTCAAAATGCTCAAAGGGTCTAAACTGAACTTGATTTTTCTCATCAAATCAATTGCGTCAATACCAAGTTCTTTTTCTAAATGACTTCTTTTAGAGAATCCAATTCCATGTTCTCCAGAACATGTTCCCTCATAATACAATGCTCTGTCGACCATTCTATCAGCCAATTGCATTGCTCTAGTTTTGTCTTTTTCATCATACATGATCAAACAATGGAAATTACCATCACCAACATGTCCAACGATTGTTGTATAAAGACCTGATTTCTCAGAATCAGTCAATGTATCCTGGATCATTTTTGATAAATTTGAAATAGGAACTGCAACATCAGTTGACCAAATTTTGACATCTTTAGATACTTGGGAACGTCCATAATCAATTGATGACCAGAATATAGCTTTTCTAGCAGACCATAGATCTTCCTGTTGTTGTTTGTTTTTAGCAAATTTGAAACTTTTAGAATTGTTCAAATTTGCAAATTTTTTAACTTCATTGATTGTTTCTTTCAAAATCTTTTCATTATTGTTACCCAATTTGAAGAATAAAGTTGGTTTCACATCCCATAAGTTGCCTTCTGGATTAGAGAAATTGATACATGTCATCATTTTCTCATCTAACAATTCTACTGCATTTGGTTGAATTCCGTTCTGTATCAAAGTTGTAACTGTATTAGTGGCATCCACGATTGAATCAAACGAAGCAACGGCCACAGTCTCATATCTAGGTTTTATGTGTAATTTCATAGTAGCTTCAGTAATGACACCTAACGTACCTTCACTGCCAACAAATAAAGAAGTTAGTTTATACCCATTGGAACTCTTTTTTGGTCTTCTTTGAGTTTTAACAACAGTTCCATCAGCTAAGACAACAGTTAGATTGACCACATTCTCTTTTATTGTACCATACCTTGACGCATTTGTCCCGGAACATGAAGTGGCTATACTACCACCAATCTGAGCACCTGGACCAGGATCAGGACCGAAAAACAAACCATGTCCTTCAACTGCTTCATTGATCTCTTGCCATGTGACACCTGCTTGAACAGTGATGTCCAAATCATCCTTATTGATCTTAACTATCTTATTAAGCTTTGAAACATCAATAACAATTCCTTTTCTTGTGGATATGTATTGACCTTCAATTGATGTTCCACCACCATAAGGAAGCACAGGAATTCTGTACTCATGAACGATCTTCAACACTTCGGAGACTTCCTCAGTGGATGAAGGATACACGACCAGTTTGGGACGTTGTTCTGGTGTTGGTTCGTGTAAAGTGTAGTTGTTGGTGGAGTGGGTTTCAATGTCGTTTGATGTGGAGGAGACGTTATCTGGTCCTAACAAGGCAATGAGCTTCTCTTTGGCCAGATCGAAGTCCCATTTGGTTCCGTAGTTGGGAGATGGAATTTCAGTGATCGAAGTTGTGGAAGAATGCGGGAACAGGAACTCTGGTGGGTTCTGAATGGTTTGGTTCATTGATAGATAGAATCCCAACAATCCACCAGCTACGACCCCACTGAAGACTCTCAGTCTGACAGAATTGTTTGAGGCTGGCTGGGGTTTGGCAGTGGATTTGGCAGTGGATTTGGCACTGGTGGCCATGGTTCTGAAGAAACCCCTTTGGGGAAGCTTCTTCCACATGATTTTCTGGGGCTTTTAGGAGATCGGAGTAGTTGACTGTTGATAAATTATGGATCTCTATTAAGCCCGTCGACCAGGGCTGCATTCAGTATGGGGTTGAAACACCGGAATTGTATGTTAGAAATCATCGCTTTACTCTACTAAACTACACCATAGTGGGGATCGTTTGTGTCTGCGCACTCTCAGTATCTAATCTTGTGTCATAACTGTACAACTATTTCATTTCTTGTAGTTCAATCCATACTCGATTGCAGCTTTGTAACCGGTGATTGGTCCTAATCCACAAATGACGGCCAAAGCCTTATCACTGAGGTAGCTCTTGTGTCTGAACTCCTCTCTGGCGTGGACATTAGTGATGTGCACCTCCACGAATGGAATGGCAACACCCAACAATGCGTCTCTGAGTGCGACTGAAGTGTGGGTATAAGCACCAGCATTGATCACGATGAAGTCGACACCTTCGGCTTTGGCCTGGTGGATTCTGTCAATGAGAGCACCTTCATGGTTGCTTTGGAAAGCGTAAAATTTGGATTCGCTGTCGAAAGAGGTCACTTGCTTGAGTGCATTGGCTTCAATGTCGGCCAGTGTGGTGGTCCCGTACTTCTCTGGCTCTCTGGAGCCCAACAGGTTTAGATTTGGGCCGTGTACTAGCAGGATGTTTGGCATTGTGTCTTGAGTGTCGATTCTTAAGTAGTGGCTCTCTTGATCTCTTGATCAGAATCTCTATCAGTCTCCAATTAACTCCAATTAACACTTCTAATTCTTCTCCAATTTACTTATACTCGAGAACAATCACGTGACGGTTTTGATCCCTGTACATTCTATGAGGCCATTTTCGCGAAACTTCAAAACGAAAAAAAAACAAAACTTTCTCCCTTTTAACAACCAGCACCATTAACATTAGCAATAAAAATTGAAATCATGTCCCTAAATAAAGCTTTCCACTGGTGAGTTGTTCTACTATTTCGGACTTGAGGACCCCGCAATGGGTTGTGCTGTGTCTCTGTTTATTCGCACACGCATGCTAACATTCCCCACAGGCCAGCAGGTCCAGAAGACGTCATTATCACAGGGACCTTTGATAACTGGGCTGGTTCTCTCCCATTAGTCAAACAAGCCAATGGAGAATTCGAATTAGTCCTCCCATTGGACCCAAAGGAAGACAAGTACTACTTTAAGTTCATCGTTGACGGTAACTGGCAAACCTCCCCAGAATACGACGTTTCTAACGAGGATGGTAACGAAAACAATGTCATTTACACCAAGGATGTCGCAGCCATCTCTTCCAAAGAAACTGGCGCTAAAATTCCAGAAGCTGGTGGTTTGGCTGCTGCTGTTGGCGGTGGTTCAGTTGCTACAACTGTCTTGCCATCCCAAGAAGGGAAACAAACCACTTTAGGTGAGCCAGGTATCGTTGTTCCTGAAAATGCTAACGAGATTGAAGCTTTCAAAGAGGTTAGTAATGTCGATGCCAAAGAATTGAATGCCAAATTAAACGGTGTCGAGGCTTCTGAGACCAACGCAGTCGTTCTACCTGAAGATCCAGCAGCTGTCAAGGAATTCAGTGAAGTCCGTGACGTTGATGCTAAAGAGTTGAATGACAAACTCAACGGTGATCAAGAAGAAGTCACTGAAGATGGCAAAAAGAAAATCAAAGTCAAGAAGGTGATCAAAAGAAACAAGGAAACAGGTGAAGAAATTGTCTTGAGCACTGAGCCAGTCACTGAAGAGGCTGCTGCCCCAGCTGAAGCCCCAGTTGAAGCTGAAAAGGAAACCCCAGCTTCTCCTAGCAAACCAAAACCAGCCAGCAAAAAACCAGCCACCAAGGCCACCCCAGCCCCAGCTAAGAAAGAAAAGAAAGGGTTCTTCTCCAAGTTGAAAAAGGCTTTCGCCTAAGTGTACTCTCACAATGCCCTTCAATTCTTTCTACATTTTATAATACATTAATCTGTTCTCTTCTTGTCAGTAGCGTGTTCGCGAATTGTTGATGTTTCTCTTTTCTTTTGTTTTGTTTAGAAAAAAAATTCAGATCAAAAGTTTTATTTATAACCTCGAACCATACAACAAACCATTTTCGTATACTAAAACACTGATGAACTTGCTGCTCCTGCTGCTGGCCCTTGTGGCCCAAGTTCTCGCCGTCGACCAGACGTTCTGCTCCACCCAGAACTCCGGGGCTTTCTCCCAGGTCTACGAGCTCGACTATATGTCAGATGGGTGGTGTTCCGACAACTGCAACTCTTTGGGGCCTTACAACTATGCTGTCGTGCAAGGAAAGGACTGTTGGTGTACAAACAATGCTCCTCCTTCCTATGTTGACTTGAGTCAGTGTCAGAATGACTGTCCTGGATACCCAATAGAGAAGTGTGGTGGATCAGGTACCTTTGGATACATCCAGCTGAGAGAGGTTACCTCATCTAGCTCACAAGCACCGGCTTCGTCTTCATCATCGACCTCGACCTCATCTTCGTCATCCTCATCTTCTTCATCCTCATCCTCATCATCGTCTTCATCATCAACCTCGTCATCGACATCATCTTCCACTTCCCCTTCATCATCACCAGTTTCTCAAACCAACTCAGCATCAATACCCCCATCTTCTACATCTTACTCTGCATCAACAACCTCGCAAGCCTCGTCACCTACATCAACATCATCCATACAGCCCATCACCTCCATCGTGTACTCTATAAGGACCATCACTGGATCCCAGCAAACACAATTCACAACGACCCAAGTCGTCTCCACCATCATTGGTCTTCCATCGCCAACAGCAACAAGCCCGGATGGCACCAATGATCCAACCAACAATTCAGTAGAGGCAAAAAACGGTTTCTTCGACTCACCGGGCAAAGTTGCCGGTACGTTTGTCGTTGTTGGTGTCGTTGTTGTTTGCATCATCGCTGCACTACTCTACTTCTGCTGCATTAGAAACCGTCATCAATCAGACACTGACTCCTTCGACGAAGAGGACAACGTCAATTCTGATCTCGAAAACTCACAACACACAATGAGTCGCCATGGCACAGAAAAGTTCGGCATCGTGGAGCCCGTCCTCAGTGAAACGGAGACTACACAGAAAGGATCATTGACAAAGTCGGCCAACACAGAGATGTTTGATTTTGTCGAAGTTGATCAACGGTTGGATCCAACTCAAGTCCTGAACTTGCAGAACGGGTCACGCGCTTCACTGGGAGATGATATGGACTACAGCAGACGTGTACTCCGTGTGACGAATTTGTAGTGTCCTGTTTTCATGAAAAATGTTTGTTTTTTAATTTTTGTTGTTGTTAATTTTATTCATTATCTTTTTTTCAATTTATACATTTTGTTGTTTTTAAGCCTTGTAAACAATACAGTATCTAGAGAGTCTAAGTGAGATGTCCGGCGTGAACGTGAAGAAGTTCTCGTGGTTTTTGAACGGCGAATGGAGCCATTTGCCATCAAAGCAAGAAATCCTGATCTTCATAACTCCAAATTCCATCAAGATCGAGTGGAAAAACAACAAAGTGTTGGTGAGTATAATACCCCCAACAAGAGCTTTTTTGATCCGAAACTGACTATGCATCACTAGCAAGATTTCACAGCGTCGGAAATTACTTCAGTATACCACAAGACACCCTCAGTGGGTTTCAAACTCGTTCAATCTGTTCGTTTTCAAATCAGTTTGAAGACTAAGGAGGACTTTCAAACAGTTGTTCAGCTGCTTGACCAACACGGTTATTTAAAACAGAGCGGTTCAATGAAAAGAAGCAGACAAGGCACTGACGTGAACGATGGTGCTACTAACCAGTCCGAAAGCCCGTTTTTGAAACCAGCAGGTCCGGTTTTTAACGTTCCTTCTTCGTCATACTATGATCAATTATTGAAAAGAAGTAACACAAATATTCAGACAAATAATGATCCTCCTCCTAACTATGGACGCAGTTCAACAAGCAGTAATGTGAATACTGCAGATCCAAACGTGATCAACAGATCTCAGAAAGTTTCGAATGTCGCTAGTTCATTAAATCAAGCTGAGTTGAGTCAAAGTCAAGGACATAGTCAAGTTATTCTTCCTTCATTCACACAACCATCACAACATATTTCCCAAATCTCTTTTGATCCTCAACTTAACGATAATATAGCTTCAATAGCGGAGAATAACGATATTTTTGACCTTTCGATCAACTCCCAACTTCAACAATCCCAATCTTTTTTGCAGCCTTCTCAAATGCGTTCACAGATCCAACCAGATTATACTCACACTATCCAACCATCTTTCCAACTACAACATCGACCATCTGCAGCACCAAGTTTATCTTCTTGCTCCCAACAGTTGCAAGACAATTGTTTCCAATTTCAAAAACAATCACAAGTTGCAAACAGTCAAACTCAAATCACTCAGGAAGCAGAACAACAAGTGAGGAACAATTTCCTTTCTCAAGTTCTCAATTTTCCAAACTTGAGGGATCCAAGTTCTTTGTCGGGAAATAATAGGCTAGATTTCAACCAAATGTCTGATCAAGAGATTAAAACAGTCTTGAGAGAGAAGATTAAAGATATGAAGTTTATTAACTTCGTGGAAAGGATTGAAGGATGCTTGAATGATCTTCAATAGTGTGATAAATCTCGTTTCTTAGTGCTGATTTTGTATTGGTATAAGTTTTTTGCTGTCTACAGATATTATAAATAAGGTTTATGAAATCTATTGTAAGCTCACTTCAGAATCTAAAACAGTGAACATGGTGGGTATAAAAGTCTATAAAAGTGCTAAGAAAGCAAAAAAGACGGAAAAGACTGGTGCACATTGATATTGACCATCATTTGCAGTTGCTAAAGTGATGCTTGATTGAGATGAGCTTGATGAAGCAGAAGCAGAAGCAGAAGAAGAAGAAGAGGAAGAAAAAGAAGAAGAAGCTCTGGTAGTCAAAGTGGTAGCTGAAGCAGAGCTGGAACTTGCGGAACTAGGAGGGGAAGAAGCACTTGAAGAAGGATTTGAGGAGGAAAGAGTTGGAGAAGCAGAGCTAGAGTTAGATCCAGTCTCTTGTGGAATTGAACTTCCACCAGTTTGAGCTTCAGCGGCCAAAATGTCCTGGGGTAAATAAAAAGTTGAAGCACCAGCTTCACTCAAGATGTTGGAATACCATTCAAATCCAGTAACCATAGTAGCGAAATCATCAAATGGGAAAGATCTTGTCTGAATGTCTTGAAACAAGACGGATTCTTCGCTGATTGTTTGAATACCGACAAAATAATTGCCAATAGCAGCAGGTAATTTCATTGAATGTTCACCCATGTATGAAATATAATCATCATAACGATGGTTGAAATCCAAGATGAAGTTGTAGATCACTCCGGCATCGGTTTGTAAAGCGGCAGCACTGGCTGATGAAAGTTTCTGTGGACTGTAAGTGGTAGTGTATTGTGAAGAGACAACGCTGGCCAAACAGGCAGCTTGGAACAATAATGAGAGTTGCATGATAGACTTTTTGACCAATAAGTGAGTGTGGGTGATGAGTCTTTGAAAATTTGGTTGAATCTCAGAGTTTATAGAAGGAAAAGAAAAGAGACGGAAAACTTTTTATCTAAAAATGTTTCAAATTAGTTTGTTACCTAGTAATTATTTCCTAATTGGGCCCCAAATGGAAGAAAAATAGCCTCAAAAACTATACATGAGGGGACATGTGGCCTATATCCGGGAGAGTTGCATGAATATGAAACCAGACTAATTTAATGATGATTGGAATGGGATACAGAAGGTGGTGAAAGACTATAGATCTCTTGAATGTGTCAAAAATCGAGTTGTCTACAGTTTCAGTAAAGATTTTCGGTTTTTTGACACATTCTCAAAATTGCCTAATTCGTCAAGAACAATCGCAATTTTTTAGTGACTTGAAAAATATCTTCGCAATAGAAATTTTTCTACAATGGCTGTTGAAAATTAAATGAACTTTTAATCAGCTAACCAAAGACAGGCTCACAGTTACACGATAAAACTCCTTTCGAAGTGAAAGTATCAGTTTAGAAAAAAGTATAAAAAAGCATAAACAAAAGGAAAATTAAGAATTGAAAAAAGCACTAAATCCCAATGAAACTTAAGATGGGAACTTCTGGAAATACAAACAACGATTAACAGAACTCAATCATGTAGTTGTTCATAATAATAATGGGGTACCTAAGGCCAAAAGAGCTGGAGCAACCAAGAACAAGACAGAGCCTGAAGATTCTCTCAAGTTGATAGCACCTGATCCAGCAGCGGAGGCTGTAACACTGGTTGAACCAGATCCAGAGGCAGATCCAGAGGCAGATCCAGATGCAGATCCAGAGGCAGAACCTGAGTGAGATCCAGAAGCAGAGCCAGAGTGGGAACCAGAAGAGGAACCAGAGTGAGATTCAGAGCCAGAAGAAGCAGATTCAGGAGAGGATGCAGCTTCAGAGCTGGAGGCACTCTCAGAACCACTGGTAGACTCAGAAGCAGGGCTTGAAGCACTTTCTGACGCACTACCAGACTCAGACTCAGAACCAGAAGCACCACCGGCGCCAGTTTCAGCGGCAGCTAATTCAGATTCTAATCTGGATGAGTACCATGGGACACCAGTAATAAATGAAGAAACGGCACTTTGGTCAATTTGGGCAAATAAGGTGGTGTAAGAGTCATCAGTGTAAGTGGAAATCTGTTGGTAGATTTGCAAGACACCGGATGGAGGAGCGTTACCGGCCTGGATGTAGGACAAGTAGTCGGTGTTGTGGGACTGGATGTCACCAAGGACAACGGAGAGCAAAGCGTTGTCGTTTTGGGCTAAAGCCTGGGAAGCGAGGGCAAGAATGGAAGCTAGAAGGAATTGCATTATAGTGATAGTGGATAGTTTGAAGAAAGAGAGAGTAAGGGGGCCCCCGCCTGGCACATGGGGCAGTTTATATAGTTCTAAGACACACACAGTAGCAACAATATTAATTTCTCACCCTCAGCAATTGCCAAAAGAAGCACAAAATTGCCGTGTGCTGGGAGGCCCATTTTTACCCCATTTTTTGGCTCATCTCTCGAACCCCAAAGGCTCTTGGCTTCCGTGGCTCATTTCACATTTGAATCTCCTTTTGTCAGGTGGGCAGGCCCCATTCGGCAGTTGCCTGTTCGGGGTGTTTCCCGGGGTTTTTTTATTTCCCGTCTTTCGTTTTTTAGCGTCATCTCATCACACCCGTAAAGAGTAAAGAGAAAGTGCGGGCACAATGTTGGAATATTACAGGGCCCTGGAAAATAAACTGGCGGCATATTTGTCAAGCTACAGGCTGCTCAAGCCACATTTCGAGGATCCCGTGTCCCAGACAATGACGACCGTTGCGTTTATAATACTTGGGTTGATAATCATACACAAAATTATCTTTCAAATAGGAGTACATCTGGGGCTATGGGATGTCCCTGGGAAAGAGTACTTCGTTGACAGACCGGTTCATTGTGCGCATGTTTATATTCGAGGGTATATCCATGATAGAAATGGTGTTCATGAATCTACCAAGTTAAAATATCATGTGGAGTTTAGTCCGGAAGAATATCATAAGGATGATCCAGATCTTGGATCTACTCTGGGATTCCTGAGAAAGAAACTATATTTCTTGTTCAAAGACTCAGAAGCTTATGAGAAATTGAATTTGAAAAGTACTTTTGCGATAAAAGATGTGGATATTTTCGATATCAAAGGAAATAAAGTCCATAATGATTCGAAACCTTTATGTTTGGTAGGTATTGAAACTGGACAACTTATCAAAGCACACTTCAATATTCATGGTTAAGTGCTTCTTGCCATTAACATCTTACAAATGTATAAAAAGAGTTTATCTACCTCATAATTCATAATATTACTATTCTTTTTTCTCTTTTTAGTCAAAGTTCAAGTTTTGTAAATATTTCACCGTAGGACTCAGCTTTACCTTCTCCCCAAATCCAAAGTTTAATCATTTTTTTTAGACTTGAATCAATCAATTGGTTTTTGACATTCAAACTTTCGATAGTTGCATCATCATCCGCTGCTTTATAATCTTCGTCATTGAAATTGATCAAGTGGGGTACACTTTCCAGCAATATGGATTTATTGATCAGATCTGCTATATCTGCCCTCAATTTGAAACTTAAAAGTTCTTTCAACTTTTCAGGTAGACTATCTAACTTGTCACTTTCATTGTTATTGGCATACAATAACAAAGTCATTGTTAATTCCAACTCTTCCATGAATTTGGAATTCTTCAAGGCTTTACCCGTCAATTTCTTTCTTGCAAAGTCGATGATACTCAATATAAAAGCGTCCTTGTCCTCTTCAGTATTAGCTTCATTTATTTGATCATCATTATGTGACTTAATCATCTCTATCAAATGTAATAACAACAACTTGAAATGCAAGAATTGGTTCTTTTCCAATAAATCAGGATATTCCATCTTTAACTTATCGATAACTATTTGAATCTGACCTCTCAACAAGTGCACTTTCACATCTTTTCTGAAGTTGATCGAGTGAAACCCATAATACGATGTTATCGAACTGTCTAGATCTATGCCTATCTCCTTTGCAAACTTGATAGCGGTTGACTCATAGCCTTCAAAAATCAGGTAATTCAACACAGCTTCGTTCAGTTCTTGTTTCGGCACATTCTGTGCATCAACACGCTTGACCCAATCTGTCATTTTGTCTCTATTTTTGGCTTAACAATTCGAGTTATGGCTAAACTAAATAAATGCTCATAGATTGTTATTATGTGTCTATCTCAAAAAGGGATTGGTGTGGTGTGTGGGTGTCTCTTATTCTCACGGGTAAATAAAAGGGAGAATGAAATTGGAGAAGTACAGAAAAATGGGGATGAAAGTTGATAATGTGGGGTGAATAGTGACTATTCTGCAGCTGTGAATATGAATTCTCTCAGTGGAATATTTTACTCGTTTAGCTGAAATTTGCAGCCCTTTTTCCCCATTTAAAGGGGTTTTTCCGGTTCCGGATAAACTTGACTGAGAAAAGAGATCTCCTAATATGGGGGGAAATCGGGATTTTATTACTGTGGGGCTACGTTAATGCTATATTACTGACGTAGACTGTAGTACAGCTTGCTTTAAACATTTGTGGAACTCAGTTTATCGGCCTTTGAAGAGTTCAGAATTGGGAAGTTTCGAGCAATACTTCAGCAAAATTAACAAGATTGAGAACTTGAGAAGTCGGTGGCTAATAAGTGTACAGTTAATGACACTCGTTGATGGGCACATCACTATGAACTGTATATCCAATCCTGATTGTGCTGTAGCAAAAGAGCCCATTGCCACTAAAAATGCGACTAATTTGTGCAAATTTGTGGTGGGAAATAGTGTCATTTTTACATTTTACCCGAAATCTGGGGTAAGATGTCTCTTATTTATCCGAGTTTTGATCATCGAAACGGACAATATTTCTGGTTATATATAAGTACAGCCACAGTTGAGATTTGCAGTGAGAAGAACAACTTCTCGTGATATGAATATGTTATAAATAAACATCTGATCAATTAATATCATTAGAAGTTTTTTTTCAAAGAAGCTTAATTGACAATAATAATAAAATTTGTGTATTAAAGCAAGAGGTCTATTTTTGTCCGGGTATTTCGGGAAAATAAAATTGTTAACCCCCTTAACATTGTGCTATATTGATCAAAATACACGTAGAGTATTAGAATTGAGCTTCTAAAACGAGTTCATGAATTACTGTAATTAACTGTCTCTTGAGGTCAACCAATTTTTTGCTGATAATACTACAAATAGACAGTAGAGTAATTTCTTAACAATCCTTCGTCTCCCTGCAAAATTCAAATACCAAATAGGAAATGGCGATGTTTTCAGAAAAGCAAGACTAAAAAGATAAGTGACTGTTGAGTCTTGATTGTTTGATATTGAATTGACGATTTTACATCTAATTTCTAGCAATAACATGCATTTTTGACAACACTAAAAAATATCAAAGGCAAATATTAAAAAAAACGGATAATTACTAAACATCGTCGTCAAAACATCATTGAAGCAAACATCAACAATGTCCAACGCTTTCATCATCGGCTCCACGGGTCTCTGTGGCTCATTCATCCTCCAAAACGCCAACAAGTACTTCGACAAAGTCTACTCCCTTTCCAGAAAACAACCAAAATCAGCACCAGCCGGAACTGAAGTAATTCTTGATGATAACAAAGACAACAATTGGGTCAAGGTCATCAATGAATTGAACTTAAAGAACCCAGATACCTTCTTCTCAGGATTAGGAACCACCAAGGCCAAAGCTGGTGGGATCGAAAACCAATACAAGATTGATCACGATTTGAATTTGGAAATCGCTAAAGCTGCTAAAGAGAAAGGGTTCAAACAATTTGTGTTAATTAGTTCAGTTAAGGCAAGTGCTAACTCAAGATTCCCATATTTGAAAATGAAAGGTGAATTGGAAGACAATATAATCAGTTTAGGATTCGATAGAACTATTATCTTAAGACCTGGTGTGTTATTAGGTGAAAGAGATGAAGATAAAGGATTTTTCAACAATGCTCTTGTCGCATTCAGTGGTCGTGTTCATAATACTAGATTTTCTTCATTTTTTGGAAGTCCAAGTTATGGTGAAGAAGTTGCTAATGCTGCTTTGAAATTATCAAAGACTGAAATCAAAGAGAAAGTTTTAATAGTTACAACTAATGAGATAAACACAGTTGCGAATAAGGACTAAATCACACGCACACACATACAACTTCCCCCTTACTCTTTTCTAATTCGTAATTTAACAGGATGATTCTTTTTTTTGAAACGATAGGTTTGTAATCATAAACTCTGCCATGTATTGAGAATACTCTTTCTCATAAGTGATCTTTGAAAAGTTACAATAAGAAAAAAATAATGATAGTTTGGGTACCAACTTACCGCCAAAGTTCAAAAAACTGATAATTATTTACAGGACTAAGCACCCGTGGTAAAGCAAATTTCTCAGTTACAGGTTCAAGGGTAATAATTTCCAAAAAGTTCTCAAAATAAGAGATGATCATCTTGGAAAAATCAGATTTCTTAAGACATGTTTCCTTTCAGAAGCGACTTTTGAAGATATTCACATTATTCCAATTTCTGGAACCTGCATTTTGTAAACATTTGACTTTCTTTCCTTTTCATAGATGCCCACCAGGATGTTTCCTTCAGTTGGTTATTATTCTTGCTACCACATTTTGACGACTTTTCTGATACGAGAGTTTAAAAACTGGTATAGCTCCAATGTTACTACAATCAACTATAAAATTCCTACAGTCAATTAATTACAAACTCATACTTGCAGTGATTATTCATTAGCCACTTCTCGTTATCAAGATTCAAGATTACCAACTTAAGTAGATTTGTCAAATTATCAGTCAAAATCAATATCTTGTTTAAAGAAGAGAATTCTACCAGCTTTTAAAAACCATTGAATATCAATTTCTTTAGCAAAAACATGTCCGTCTTTCGCATAACTATGATTTAAAAGATTTTCAAACTTGATTTTATTGAAAGTTTTCTCATTTCCGTTTCCTTGCAAAGTTACAATTTTAGACTTTTTGAACTGATCTGAATCAAGAAAGAAGTCATCTGATTCTTTTGAACTTCCACAGTCAACGTCAAAAATGGATTGCTTCTCCGAATTGCACAAACCTGAGCTTATTGAGAGACAGTCTTCCATTTCCTGTTTTGCCTTTTTTCTCAGTGAAGATTGGAAATATTTAAGGACAGATTCATTCAAATTTGTCATCCTTCAAAGTTTTTAAGACTCTAGCACATTCATCAATGTAATAATAATCTTTACCATCTTTCAAATGAGCTAGCTACATTGTCATTCTTTCTAAATCCAAGCTCAACAATAGATCGATTAGTACCAAGAACTTTCAAAAATCCAGCCATTGACTTGTAAAATTCTCTCTACATACCTCTCTACATAGGCTTGTTATTCATTAGCTATTCATTCGTTAAAGCAATTATATAGTTGTGGTAGACTCAAGCTATCTCATCCAACTGGAACTTTTTCTTAAATTTTTCAATCATGATCATGAATTGTCTCTTCATGTTTTCATAAGTTTTATCCGCATAATCTTTATCTGATGGATCGAAGAGCACACAATGTGAAAA
>JAKTZZ010000053.1:0-45106 GCA_030579035.1 Gotozyma siamensis
AAGAAAATAGGCAATTCAACTCATTCATTTGCACCCACATCAATGTAATATAACTTTGAAATAATGGGTGAGGCATGAAAGCCATTTCCAGACCCTGTCAAGTTTACCATCTACGTCTCAAATTCTTTTGTAATTAAAACTACATGACCGAGATTAGGATAAAAATCATGCTTGAATTAACACTAATCATTTTGTGATGAAAACAGAATAATCCAAACTATTCAATAGAGACGGGACATCGGTCACTATTGGGTACACCAGGCTAATGAATCCCACACAATGTCGAATTCTCCTTCTCTTGACAATTTCAGGTGATAATAAAGAATATAATAAAGTTGGGTTTAAAAAATGGCTTTTTCTATATTCAAAATATCACATGCAAGAAAAATTCACCGATTGAACTGACAGACATCAAGTATTGTCCTTATACTCTCTAGGAAACTCAATGGTGTCCCGATCACTATTGAAGGAAGGATGTTTCTTCCACTATCACCATAGACGTAAAAGACACCTTCAATGGTGTAAATTGTCCAAAATTAACCTTCACCACCCGTGGCAAGGCCCACCTAGCTTTTGAATGAAGTCAATTCATCAGATCTGGTAAGTAAAGTCTCAAAAAAAGTGTTCACTCTTGTTGGTTTTTCTTCATTTTTGATATCAAATGATAATGAATGATCATTAAATTGAATCATAAACGAATGTTGATTGTATTCTTGTAATGAGCTGAACCCCTCTCGTGGATTACAATTGGTCCATTCAACATTGTCACATCGTTGTGATAGTGTCAAGTTTCAACTTTCAAGTGTCAGATGTCGGCCCCGTGATAATCGCATAAACACGGGCGCTGATTGGCCGAGCTGCTTATGTCACACTCTCCGCCTATATTACATAAGCACACGCAGCCCAGGGGCTAGCAGGGGCTAGCAGGGGGCTCCCGTCTGGGCCCCTGTTCCGCGGTTCCGCGTTTAGGCTGACCGGCACTTTAGTACCGCGACACTTGCAATCTGGATATAGTGGATGCACACTTCCGGAACTCGGAAATACCAAAGGGGGGTCATTCAACAGGTGAAAGATTTTTACAACTTTCACTTTCTTTTTGACTATTACCTTTTAGCTTCAGCTATTACTTCTTCAGCTACAATCAATTGCACAATGTTGTCCAGATCCGCCATCAGATCCTTCTCCTCCTCTGCCGCCTCCAACTACAAGGTCACCGTCCTCGGTGCCGCCGGTGGTATTGGCCAGCCATTATCCCTCTTGATGAAGTTGAACCACAGAGTCACCGACTTGTCCCTTTACGATATCAAAGGTGCTCCAGGTGTCGCTGCTGATTTGTCCCACATCCCAACCAACTCCACTGTCAAAGGTTACACTCCAGATGTTGAAAATGGTTTACAAAAAGCCTTGACTGATTCAGATATCGTTTTGATTCCAGCTGGTGTTCCAAGAAAACCAGGTATGACCAGAGATGATTTATTCAACATCAATGCCGGTATCGTCAGAGACTTGGCCACCGCTGTTGCTGAACACTCTCCAAAAGCCGCTGTTTTGGTCATTTCTAACCCTGTCAACTCAACTGTCCCAATCGTTGCTGAAGTTTTGAAATCAAAAGGTGTTTACAACCCAAAGAAATTATTCGGTGTCACTACTTTAGATGTCATCAGAGCTTCTAGATTCATCTCTGAAGTTGCCGGTACTGATCCAACTGTTGAACCAGTCCCTGTTGTTGGTGGTCACTCCGGTATCACCATTGTCCCAGTCTTATCCCAATCCAAACACAAGAACATTTCAGGTGAAGAAAGAGATGCTTTGGTCCACAGAATCCAATTCGGTGGTGATGAAGTCGTTAAGGCTAAAGATGGTGCCGGTTCAGCAACTTTATCAATGGCTCAAGCCGGTTCTAAATTCGCTTCTGCCGTCTTGAAAGGTTTAGACGGTGAAAAAGATATCATTGAACCATCATTTGTTGATTCTCCATTGTTCAAAGATGAAGGTATTGAATTCTTCGCCTCTGCTGTCACTTTGGGACCACATGGTATCGAAAAAGTTCATGGCTTGGGTGAATTATCCGATTATGAAGAACAATTGATCGTTAAGGCTAAAGAAGCTTTGAAAACTAACATCGCTAAAGGTACTAACTTTATCACTGGTGCTTAAATGGCCCATCAAACTGATTTGAGATAGGAATAGTAGAGGTGTGATGCCTTTATTTTATTTATTTTTATATTCGTTTGAAGTATAGAATGAAGTGCTAGTGTATATAAGGTTCAGATATTCATAGCTAGTATTAAAGATTTATTTATTATGACATTATGAGAGATGGTGTAGTTTTTAGTACTTAGTCAGTTAGTTAGTTGGTAGTTGGTAGTTGGTAGTTACATGGTTCGCTGCCCTGGTCTTTGAATTCGCGACAATGAAAATCACGCGTTTGTTTTTGTTTTGGAAACGCGCGCATTTATTTTTTTTTTTTTTTTTTTTTTTGATTTTTAGTTGAAAATTTGACGCGTCGGATTTCGATGAATATTATTTTTAGATGTGCATTGAAAACGGTTTTTAAATTTTAGTGACATTATTTTGGACAATTGTGGCATGTATTGTTCACTGTGTGATTGTTGGTGTGTATTGAATGAGGATGTTAGAGTGTAGTGTATGGGTCAACTGAGTCGATTTCTGTTACAAGGAATCCCACAGTTTCGCGTTTTTCTCCCACTGTATCGGTATCAGGAAGGTGAAAAATATCGGGCCAATAACTGTTCAGGGATCCGGATTTCAGGTTTACTTTGCGGAATTGGATGTAAATACTCAAATGAGATGGAATGGATAGAGTGTAGAGTGTTAGTTTATGTTGAAATGAACTGCTTAAGCAATGGGAGTGACAGTCATATCCGAGTTTGCCATAGTGATAACCACTAGTATTAAATCCACAAACAATGAAAATAAAATAAAAAATCTCACCATGATTCCGATTCAGATTTCCCAATTCGACGTTAATTACACACTGCGTGCTAATATTAGCCTGATGCTATTAATACACTGCTCAAATGTTCAACAACGCTAATAATATTACTAATGATCCGGGACAAAAACCATCTCGACTAAACAAAACTCCCTCTTTCCAGCCCATCGCACTCAATCCCACTTACTCTCCCACTAAATTCCTACACTAAATCCCGTAACATCTCTCCAATTTCCCGCTTTCCAAATTTCCGTGTCGCATTTTTCTCAATAAATTACACGCGTCATTTCCAAAGTTGGAAGTCACCCAAAAAAACTGAAAAGAAAAAAAAAAATTCCAAACGGATCTCACTTCCTTATTTCTTTCAGTGTGAAACTGAATACTCGTTTTGCCCAATTTTTGCTAGCTAGCCATCCTCTCCTCTTGCTGAAATGAGCTCGCCACAGAATCATCAGGTTTCGGTGTCCCAGTACACAATACTGAGCTCCTCGCCCTTGAAACCGTCCACTTACTACTTTGAAGAACACGATTCCAATGCAGGCTCCACTTTACAAGAGAATAAATTCAAACCATCCGCTTTGAGCTTCACCAATGATCCACAAGGGGACCACATTGCCTCGTATGATGCTCATGATGATGAACATGCCGACTACACGATCCCAATTGGTCAATCTAGTCAATTAGATGGTGCTGCTTCTTTAAAGAATAATGGGCCATATTTGAAATTCAACAGTTCTAATAATGTGTTTAATCCAAATGGTGATAATCAGGATATCCAACAACAAAGTCAACAACAGTTCTTTCAATATCAATTACAATTACAATCACAACAAAATTATCCTGCTTTACAATCTCAATCAAATCAATTAAATTTATTATACCCACCAATGGATTTCCAATCATCATCAACTTCGGATTCTCATGATAAAAGCCCCGTCAATCCAGCAACAAAAGTGAAAACTTCAGAATCTTCAAACACGTTAGCATCTCATGATTCGATTCCTTTATTGGCAATGTCAACTTCCATATCGGACACGTCAATAGCATCACCAATGTCTTTCCAAAACCATACGATGATGGCAACCCCAAGACGTCCCGCACATTCAAGAAGACTCTCGACAACGACACCATCCCAGGCTTTCCAAACCCCTTCACAACATCCTTCAATCTATACAACATCACCAAATGTTAAGGCTACACCTTCCTCATCGGTCCAAAAGAGTAAATCAAGACATAGACGTACAAGATCAAGACTTTCATTAGATGCAAATGGTGCTGCCTCGATAGTCACCATTCAACAATCGACATCCATGCATTCCATCAGATCTCCAGCTGCTGGTACGAATCCATTCTATACACCTCCTGTCTTTTTGTCACCATTGACACAATCTCAAAAAAGTCAGGTTGGTGAATCACCATCAGGCACACCATTAGCGACACCATCAGCTAAGAAATATAATTCGTTTAATTCAATCTCTCCAAACATGTTGATGAACCCAGGTGTTGTGGAACCTTCATCAGGACAGAAATTAAAAGATTCAAGAACTAATAATTCTGTTCTTATAGCAGGTGCTGACCTCACTTCAAAATTATCTAATTCAAGGTTGAATTTAGAACAACAAGCGCATTTACATTCTTTAAATCAACAAGAGAATCATCATCAATCACAAGATGATTATTTCACAAACACTACATTGATGGAATACCATCAACAACACCAACAACAACAACAACAGCATCTTCCAATACACCCACAACAATTACAACACTCACAATCATACAACCATGATCATATCAACATGCTGCAGCAACAACAACAACAACAACAACAACAATTCTATCATCCACAATTCACACATCATCAACAAAATTTCAGCATTTCTGATGAACAATCAATCATGTCACAAATCCCAGAATCAATCGAATCAGGCAAACTATCCACTTCATCATCAATGAACTCCATATCCTCCTCTAGTGGTCAATCAATCCTAATTGGAACCCATCAACACCCACAAACGGCACCTAACTCCACCGGCTCCAGCATAAGTGTCAGTCGTGCACTCTCAAGATCCCACTCCTCTATCAACCTGTCGTCAATAATAGCGCCACCAGAAGTGAAACACTACGACATAATGCATCCTAGTCGTAAAAGAATGAACAAATCAAATTCAACAACGAGTATCATTCAAACTAATGAAGAATTGATAAAGATGGGGAAACCACCTAAGAAAGTTCATTCTTGTCCATTTTGTGATGCCGTTTTCCAAAGACCGGAACATGTGAAGAGACACATGAGATCTCATTCTTCTGAAAAACCGTTCTTGTGTGATCAAGTTGGTTGTAATAAGAGGTTTAACAGACCTGATAATTTGAAAGCACATTTAAGAAAGATACATAAGTTGGATGTCTAAACTGTCCGCTTATTTTATCATCTATGTTATTGTATGTGCTGTGCTGTGCTGTTTTGAGTTGTGCTGTGGGTGGGTAGGTTATTGGTTTCAGTTGTGGTCAATTTAGTTCTTTTTCATTCATTTTTTTTGGTTGTTTGTTTTTATACACCAATATTCGTTCCCATGGTCCATCCTTTTTTTTTACATTCCTTTAAAATGAAACTCATATCAGTTTCATTTGTTTTTCCCCCCGTTATAAATTATCGTTTTTATCCCAATCTTGCATTTTCATTTTTATTTTTTATCTTATCTTTTGTTTTTACTTGTTTGCATTAAAGTGATTGAGTTGTGTATATAGATCTATATTCATATGATCCTCATGGAAAAACTGTAGTCTTTTATATACGCTTGCAGTGTATTAGCAATAGTATTAGCATTTATTATCTGATTATCATATTAGAAAAAATAGAGTATGTTTCATTTCCTGTAAATCTGAATATTTCAGGCAAACACCCATCACATCAATCACTGGTTTCAACTATCTTAGGGATTAGACAAATTATAAAATCTCCCTGATAACATCACCAGTTGGGAAATTCTCACCACTATTAATAATACCTGAACTATTTTGAAATCTTTGATGTTTAACAGCAGCCAAAGCATAACAAATGGCACTAATCAACAAAAAAACAGCAGGAACAACCAATGAAGTGCTCTGTACAATTAAGGACAACCATTGAATTAATGACATTAATAAGTAAAATCCTGCCCTTGGCCAATTTTGATTAAATCTTTTGATGAAATTGTTGAAATTGTCACTAAGTGGACAGATGTTTAGTAAGAATGGGATCTCCACAAAGATTAAGACCAACCCTTGGACACTGTAGATAGTTAGTATTCATAAAGACTTAAAACAATGGTGATGTTGTGTTGTGTTGTGTTATGTTATGATACTCACATGCAGACAATGGAGAAGGCAATGACGGCGCTGAAATGGAAGATGTTGGCAATACCCAACGCAATGCATAATATAATGCATAGTATACCGTTCCTATAGCAAAGTTAGTGAAATGATTCTGTATAAATACTCTTGATAATAAACTCACCATTGACCGTAAACACTGTGGGCTTTGTTAGTAATTTATAACACTAGAAGCACGGGAATAAAAAAAAACGCACCTGAAGTTCTTGGAGAGGAAGTCCTTCTTGAGCCCCTCAGAATTGAAGAAACTTGCGATCTTCAATGCCATATTTATGAAATAGTTAACAATTATTTTGTGTTAATGGCTTGAATTTAATGGGGACATTATTATTCACAAAAGCCCATTTTACGAAATCCGGGGGTGTGTGTGGTCGGAAGTCGTCGTTTTTTCAGACAATGAGAATTGAAACATTAATAGAAAGATTTGTAAATTGAGATTATTTGGTGGTTGATTAGGGGCATTTCGGTGTATTTTGGACGTGACGAGTGTTTTCAGTGTATTTTCTTGTTTGCTGTTGCTTGGTCAGTTTTGAGTGTGCTTTTTAATATTTGTTGGATTAATTTTTTAGAGAATGGTGTCAAGTGATTCAAGAGAAGAGTTGAAAGAAGAATACTCCAACGAGTCAGACGTCGAGGAGTCCAGTTCGGGATCCGACTCAGACGACTCGTTCAACGACGATTTCAACGCCATCGGGCTTCGAGGGCTTTCGATCCCGAATTTTTGGAAATCCATCAACACATCATCCAATAACGATGGCAATAATGCAGATGAAGTCAATGAGATAAGAGAACTAGCGTCAAAGAACATATCGCGGAAAGATCAGTTGTCTAATTTGATTGAGGATTTGAAGTCGGGATTTTCATTACAGTCTGCGTTGGATAGATTTCAAACTATACGAATCTTGTTGGAGAGTTCAATTGATGAAACGATACAGAATAATGTCGATACTGATTCAGAAGGAGAGAACGGTGAAGAGGTGATAGAGGAGGTTGATTATGAGCCGAAAGTGATCCAGCCTGCGATGGAACCGAAAGGTGTTCCCATGTTGTTGGATCAAGTTATTATTCCACAATCTAAAGAACCAATCTTGAATAAGAAGAAGAAAAGGAAATATAAGAGAAGAATGAACCTGGATGATGAAGTGACGAATTCGGAAGTTGATGAGTTGTCAATGATCTCGAAAGAAGATATGAAGAATGAATCGTTGTTGAGAAAACGTATTATTAAGATTAGGAAATTGTCTATACCTGAACAAGATAAGAATAGACTCGTACAGAAGTTAATGATGGGTACATATTATAAAAATATCAAGTTTGTCGATGATAATGGTGATGAGGTTTTTAGAATCTCAGCTGAGGATAACAATGAAAGTGATGGGTTTGATGAGGAGGATGAAGTTGATGAGGATGATGATGAGGAAGTAGAGGAGGACGATGTCCCAATAATCTTGTCCGAAGAAGACAAAACCAGGACATATCATGATGAGGAAGAATCAATAATGGGATGTCAACACTATCAAAGGAATTGCAAGATGGAATGTTCCAAATGTCAAAAATGGTTTTCGTGTCCAATTTGTCATGATGAAGCAATATCAACACATAAGATGAACAGAGCTAAAACCAAGAAAATCATGTGTATGAATTGTTTCCAAGTTCAAAAACCAAGTGAATTTTGTGAAAGTTGTGACATCAGATTCGCAATTTATTATTGTTCCAAATGTCAACTTTATGAAAATGATGACACGAAAGATATTTATCATTGTGATGATTGTGGAATTTGCAGATTGGGGCTTGGTTTAGGACAAGATTTCTTCCATTGTAAAGGTTGTAATGCCTGCCTGTCAATTGAATTACAAGATGATCACCGATGTATCGAACGTGCAACCCAGTCAGATTGTCCAATTTGTGGAGAATTCATGTTCACCTCGAAAAAGGCAGTTGTGTTCATGTCTTGTGGTCATGCCATTCATCAAAGTTGTTATGAAGATCATTCAAAACATTCTTATAAGTGTCCAAGTTGTCATAAGACGATTTTAAACATGGAAGCACAGTTCAGGGTGTTGGATATGGAAATTTCATTACATCCGTTACCTGAGCCGTATTCACAATGGACTTGCGTCATTCAATGCAATGATTGTAATGCGAAATCATCATGTCCTTATCATGTTTTGGGTTTGAAATGTGATAATTGTAAAAGTTATAACACATTTCAGAAAAAATTGATCAAACCTGAGGAAAGTGATTATGAAAGTGATATGTCTGCCACTAATGGTTCGAAATCAAGAAAGGATATTAATGATTTGAGAAACATAACGTTGTTGAATTCAAATAGACTCAATACTAATTATTTGATCAATGAGGAAATGAATCATAATTCTTCAAGTTCAAATTTACATGATTTAAAGAGTGAAGAGCACGATGAGACAGTTGTTAATGAAGTTGATGAAGGTCATAGAACTTTGACATTACCACAACAACTATTGAACAACATTGATGAATATTTGGCCAATATCGACTATGAATCATCAGATGATGAAGAAGAAGATGATGATGAAGTTGATTTTTTAAGAGTTAATAGAACCATTAAACATATTAAAAATGAAGCAGAGAGAAATAGTATTGAATTTCAAAAAGTTAAACTTAATAATGATTCATCAAGTTCAAATTTTTTTACAAATGCAATTAGAGATTTTTTGAAACCTACTAATAACAATGAAACAACTGACACTGAGAAATGACGATAATGCATATATATACTTAACGTTTTTTTTTTTAATACAAAAGAACAACATCATTTGCATTGATTCAATCCCATAGAACTATTCAATAATCCTATGGATATACACGTAACTCTCGTAAATAAATAGTTCTGATTATAACTTGACATCAACAGCCTCTCCGACACTGGCACCACCGTCAATTGGAATGACTGCACCATTAATGTAATCAGACTCTTTAGCAGAAAAGAATAAGACGACATTTTCAATATCTTGACTGGTACCTAATCTCTTTTTTGGATTAGTCTTGATCATTCTTTCACCATACTTATCCAATAATCCATTAGACATCTTTGTTGGGAAGAATCCAGGTGCCAAAATGTTAACATTAATGTTTTGTGGTCCTAATTCCAATGCAAGAGCTTTACCCATATGGGCAACACCGGCTTTTGAAGCGTAATATCCGTAAAGCCCAGTTTCTGAAGAGTTAATACCAATCCCGGCAACAGAACCGGTAATCAACACTCTTGAAGCGTATTCTGGAGTGGCAGATTTCTTCAACAAAGGGTAGAATGCCTGGATGGTTAAGAAAACACCCTTGACGTTCAAATCCATCACCTTGTCAAACGCATCTTCTGGATGAGTTTTCAAGCCTTCACCCCATGTAGCACCGGCATTGGCAATCAAGATATCGACATGATCCTCTTCCGCACTGACAAACTTGAACAGCTTGGAGACACCTTCCCCATTAGACACATCGGCAGGAACACCTTTGATAATGGCATTAGGATTGTACTTTTTGGCCAGTTTTGTCAAATAATCAACACCTTCCTGGACACCTTTTGGCTTTCTTGAGGTGATGTAGATGGATTTGGCCCCGTTTTTCAAGAGGACCTCTGCGCAGTTGAGCCCGAGGCCCCTGGACCCGCCGGTAATCACGACAACTTTCCCGTTCACGTTCAATCTGACCATTTTGCACTCTAACTAACTTAAAGATGGGGAATTGATTCAACATTTTTTTCAGTCTTTTCCGTCTCTTTTTATACTTTTTTCGTCCTCGGTTGAAATTTTTTTTTTTTGTGTCAAAAAATTCTCCACAAAATTTTATTTCCCCATCCGGTAATTACCCGATCTGGAAGTTTCCGTTGTTTGCTTATGTAATCTCCCTTTCCTTTTTTTGTTGAGTTGAAAACTTCAGTTGGGCCAAAAAATTGATGCACTTTTGTCATTAGTTTTGTTTGTTTATTTGTTGATTGTTGGTTTAATTCACTGATTAATAGGCGAAATGAACTCCGTCGCGTATCTCGCACACCGGGCAGAGGGCGTGCTGCGACTACGGAGGCACAAGCGAGAGGAAGAGGCTGCTGGTGTTGGTGTTGGTGCTGACAGGAGCAATGATGAGGATGCGTTATTCGATGAAATTGACGTTGATGCTGATACTGAGGCTCCAATGGCCGTGTTCTCGCTTGATTATCTCATTGCCATCGTCATGTTTATCCCTAACTTGCTCATCATTAAGCCGATCCAATACATTTGGTTCATTGTCACGTTCCCTTTGTATCTACTTGAAAAGAAGCCAAAAGTTGAGAATATTGAAGATATCAATTGGGATATCCCACAAGATGAGACTGATCCATCACAAGCCCAATCACAAGATCAACAATTGGAGAACACACAGGCCTCGTCATCATCATCCACTTTTGAATCGCGCAAGTTGTCAAACGGTACGATTTTTGAATCAGAGGAAGATGAAGAAGAACAAGTCCTTTTTGATAAACCATTAAATGATTTAAAATCACCAACCTCGCCCAACTCGTTATTCCTATCCCCAGGTGAAACATCAACCTCACCCACAAACGCTACGACACTTTCAAAGATCCCTAACACCGGCCCCAAGAGTCGTAACAATACAACTACCCAAAAATCAGTCCTTGCATTCCCTAAGACCGTCTTCCCCATGTCATTAATCAATTCACCAGACAAGAAGACATTGATCTTGGATCTTGACGAGACGTTAATCCATTCCATATCAAGAGGCACGAGAGTTTCTGTTGGCTCAGGGCACATGGTTGAAGTCAGATTTCAAAATGAAGTTCCTACGTTATATTACGTTTACAAGAGACCATATTGTGACATTTTCTTAAAACAGGTGTCTAAATGGTTCAATCTTGTGATATTTACGGCAAGTGTCAAAGAATACGCAGACCCTGTGGTTGATTGGTTGGAATCCGAGAAGAAATATTTCAGACATAGATATTATAGAAACAATTGCACATTGAGGAAAGGTCAAGGTTATATCAAGGATTTATCAACAGTGGATAAGAATTTGAGCAATGTGATTATTGTTGATAATTCACCAATCAGTTACGCGATGCATGAAAACAATGCGATCGTTGTTGAAGGTTGGATTAATGATCCTTCGGATTCAGATCTATTGAACATGATTCCATTGTTGAATTCGTTGAGGTACACGACCGATGTGAGGGCTGTCTTAGGCTTGAAGAATGGGGAGGCTGCTTTTGAGAGATGATGTATGGGAAGAGTTTGCTAGATAGAGGAAGAGCATATGCAATTAATGAATTAATGAAGAACATGAAAAGAAAGAAAGTGAGATATAGCTATTGAATCGCTAAGCTAAAAAGAAATAGCAATAATAATGAATATAATGAGTGGAAGTTGTTCCATGATTTAATACACTACAATATTTAATGAATAAAATCAAGTATTAGGTATTAGTATTTTTCTCAATAGTGGGTATCACGACTCGAGTATAAGGTTAGAACCACCTCTCAATGGTTTAACAATTTGTAAATTCAACCCCATTCTCTGTTCAACATCTTTCTTTCCACAAGAAACAAATCTCTTGTCTTTCATAACTTGACTTTCTGTAGAGCCACCGCTTGTGCTAACATGATTAGGATAATTATCAAGTAAATCAGTTTCCGATTTCCAATTACCACTTGAAGAACCATTATTAGAAACATTAGTAAAATTGTTGGGATTTTTATTGGAAATTGAACCAATAATTGTTTGGGTATCAACATGGGTAAGAGAATTATTATTATTGATTTGATTGGTATGATTCGTAGGACTGGGTTTCTTAAAAGCGAAAAAAGGATTCCTAAGTGAGAAAACTGAAGGTTCAGCATAGATTTTCCCTTGGTCTTCTTTCAGTTCGAGTTGGTTTTTATATGATTCAATCATTGATTCTAATGTGGAAATTCTTTCATTTCTAGTCTCTGAAATTTTCTTTATAGTGGTGATTTCTTTTCTTAATAAGTTGTTTTGTGATTCAAGTTCTTCCATTTTGATTGAAAATTGATTCAGTGTCATTTCTAATGCATATTCTTTTTCAATTTCAGTGGTTGATGTTCCTGGGATTTCTCTTTTTTCTTTCAATTCTTCAATTCTCAGTTGAAGTTCAACATTTTTCATACACTCAACTTGAATATCAAGCATAAGTTCTTTGTTTAATTTCTGAGAGTCTATCAGTCTCTCCTCTGCATCTGTTTTGGTATCTTCATTGAATGATGGAACAATCGTTAATATATTGGATAACCTCTCGATTCTTTCATTAAGACTCTTAACTTTAAGTGATTGATCTTTAACATCATCTTGACTCTCTTCAACGCTATCTATTTCCGGTTCAAGTTTATAAACACCCGATTTCCATAGCTCTAATTCATACACTATCTCTTGATTCTTTAAAGCTTGCTCTTCATTAATTTTCTTCAATTGACTAATTTGAGTGAGTAAATCCAATTTATTAGGATCACTATTAACATGTGCCTTATTTTTTATCTTTTTAGCTCTTGTCCCAAATCTCAAAGTCGATATCGTTTCTGATTCATTAAAACTTGATGGTGAACAATTTATAATCAAACTTGTCTTTGAATTACCACCCAACGATTCTTGTAATATTCTAGTCAATTTGGAATCTCTATAAGGGATATATGTGGCCTTGGGGTCCGTTAATGCATTGATGACATTCCCTAGCGAACTAAGAGATCTATTGATTTTCTTGGCCTCTTCTAGATTTATCCCAGTAACACCAGTTTTTTGAACTTTTTCACTTCCTGCTAAATCCACTAAAAACAATTTAGACCTCTTTGTTCCAAAATTAGGATTTTCTTGAGTTAAATTGATTTGGAAAATAGCATGAGATCTTGAAGATTCTTCATTCATTTCAGTTGATGCCTTCGTTCTATTTTCATCACCTTTTCGCAACACATCGTATAATTCTTCAGAGGTTCCCACATAAACCTTTGATAAAAGCTTGACATGAATTCCATTAACTGGATCTTTCAAGATGTTCAAATCCCTGTTTTGTAAATTTAAAAGATCCATGATTTGTTCCAAATATATCTCCATATACGATGCACTTAACGTATAAACGGTTTCTGTATCAGCATCACTGATTCGTTGAAACAAAACATCAGCTATTCTAGGGATCAACCCTTTCTGTTCCTGGTTTGAAATATCAGGACCCATCATCGTATAGGACTTACCAGAACCTGTCTGCCCGTATGCTAGCACCGTGCCATTGTAACCTTCAAACAAATCATCAACAGTTTGCGTGACAGAGTATTGAAACACTTCAGCCTGCGAAGATTCCGGAGAGAAAACCTTGTCGAAAGTATACGTCTCCTCTTTGCACTTGAGCACCTCAGAGCTGATGAACTTGACACATTGTGAGTCTTTCGCCTTGATATTTTCTTGTTCAGTGGCTGGTCTGAATCGAGCAATGACCTTGGTGGCATTTCGATCTGTGGGCCCCAATTTGCGCGAGGAGGAAGGCGTCCCCGGGGAGCGCAGTGGTGAGCCCCTCAAGACCGTGCTGGGTGAATTGGGCACGAGTGTCTGCTCCTTGACGGGCGATATCACCGTCTTCCTCAAGTTTTGGTGTATTTTGTCCCGTGGAGTGATGGGCCGCTGCTGGGCGCGCGCTGTCTTGGTGGGCGTGGACATCTTCCCGGTGTCAATAGTATGGATAACTAGACTACTGTAGTGTTAGACTGGATCCCTCTCGAAGCCTGTGCGTTACCGCCCTCTTCAATTATTGTAATGGCCACCTTGTCAATTAAATTTATTTTACTACTCATCACAAAACAAAAACAAAAAAAATTCGCGAATTCTTTTTGACACAAAAATTTGATTCTATCGATATAATTTATACAATTCTGTATACAATTTATTCACTTGATTTCCACGTAGTAGACAACGAATGGCTCGTACTCGGTGTCAACTAGGGCCGCATACTCGTTAAGAGAATTGTCCTTCTGGATCTTGCCCTTCTTGTCCACGTCAAAGGCGTTTCCTCCCAAGTATCCAAACTCATGGATCAACTCCTTTTTGGCCAACTCTAGTGATTTCTGGTTAGGTAGTCTGATCAGAGTCACGCTCAAGTCGGGTGGAAGCCCGTATCTTAAAACACTCTCGACAAACACTCTTATTGTCTTCAAGTGGAACCAATCAGACACAATGTCGGAGTATGCTGTTCTTGTCAATCTTATCAATTCTGATTTCAATCTGTTTTCAGTTTGAGCAGCGACTTCATGCTCTTTTCTTTGTTCATTTAGGACTTCTTCCGAGTAGACGAAATCTCTTGGAATGAATTTCTTTTCTCTCAATGCATGGTTAAAATCAGGAACAAATTTCTTGAATAAAGTGACATTGTAAAGGTAATACTCGTCATCTGAATGAATTATATTAGCTGATCTAGGAACAACCATTTGTGCTAAACCTTCGTAAGAATTCAAGAAATCTTTTTGTAAAGTCTTTGGAACAGCAACCAACACGGTTTGTAAATGTTCAGAATCCAACACAAAATCAGAAGGTGAAACAATATCATGCAATGATCTAACCGATAAATCACCAGTTTGTTTTCTTTCGGCAGCTGTTAAATTAGATTTAGCAGTATTATAATTGTTGTACGCATTCTTAACATCACTGTCCAATTGGAATGCCTCTGACGAGATCAACGATATCAACTCCTTGAGTGGCTTATCTGCTCTAAACTTGTTTGATTTCCATTCGAAATGTTCCAATGCTTCCAAAACATATTTATCATCAACTTTCTTTGATGCATTAACCAATGGTTGATTATTATCGTATAAACTTGTCAATATTTCAATCACTTTCACCACGGAACCAGCCAGCTGGTCATCAATCTTTTGTAATTCTTCACTCTGACCAACCAATGAGTCCAACGTACCGATTTTGAAAACGGGGATCTTGATCTTGTTAACAACGGTCTTTCCATCCAACAAATGTCTGGTGAGCCAGTCGAACGAGTCCGAAGTGCCCGTGGACTCAGGACTGGCGTTTGAAGGGAGCGAGAGCAGCAGGTAGTCAGCGATTGAGCCCGACATGGTCACGGATTCGGCGTTCTCGGTATACTAATTGTAAGTGTAAGTGTTTATCTAATTTGGCTGTCTCTTTTCCTTATTTTTTTTCTAATTTGGAGGAAGGGGTTACCCGGATATTAGTGGGCACGTGACTTTAATGAGAGAGAGATGGCTTTCGAAAGGAAGAATAAGAGAGTATGGAGGGGCAGATGAAGTGATGGATAGAGAGGTTGTATAAGGTCATGTAACATGTATGATGTTGATGGCTGAAGGTATTTATAGACTAGAATTGATGGATATTTAATGTGAGCTTAATGATTCAATGATTCAATGGTTCAACGACTATTGCTAACAGTTGCATTCACTCATCAGCACCTTTAGTGCTATTCAACAAGCACTAGTGCGATACTAAGAAAGTCAAGAAAGGGTCCAACTGGCCACTTCACTGTGCATGAGTCTATTCCACTTTCAGCAATTGCCCACTGTCCGTGCCCAATTCACAATGAGCAATAAAACTTTTCGTATAATCAATTGTGGCATCTACAGGTATCAAAGTGGTCAAAGTGGCTCTGAAAAAGGTTTGAAAACACACTCAACTGCGCAAGTACAAAACTGAACACAACGAGAGCTTCGGATCGGGTGTTTCAGCGTGCTTTAATTGGCTACTGTCTGCTTATTGTCAATTATGTTGTGGAGACTGGTGGAAATGGTGTGCCGGTGTTAACGCTGACGGGTTGAAGGGCTGAAAGTGTGTGATTATTTGATGCGATTTCACACTGGAGCAGGGCAACTACAACGGAGGGCTATTGTTCTTATCATCTATCATCTGTTCATCTACAATCGGTGATCACTGACTGGCTGCTGTCACTTTCCTTATTGTTGGACCTAAGTCTAAGTGCTGATGCCTGCCAATATTAATATTATCAACTGTTTCCTGTCAAAAAGAGTTCTTTCAAACTGTGGTTCTAACTTCTTGCTCATCAAAACGTTTTAGTTGCAGGCAGATATCCGATCCGAGATCATCTCAACTTTGTGTCAATCATCATGATACGATGTGGCACATGAGACCGGGTATATAAGGTACTCATTGTCCATTGATATGATATACTCATTGCTTACAAGGTCAAAGAAGATGAGCATTGAGAAAGATCCTGCTGCCTTGAGTGCAGACAGTTTCTCTGATGAATCAAAGGAGACTACTGTTCAGGTGTTCAAGAACCATGTGCCTGAAGAAGAAGTGATTGCAGAAGTCAACAGAATCATTGAAGAAGAAGGTTTACATGACTATGAAGAAGTTTTAACCAAAGGTGCATTGTTAGCCAACGATCCTGATCTCATCCAAACTGATCAATACTCTGATGACGAGAAGACATCGATCTTTAAAGAAACTACAACACCTATCAAATCTTTATCCCGTTACATGATCTTAGCAGCTTTAACCACTTCTTTTGCTGCTGTTAATTTCGGTATGGATGAATCTGCAGTCGGTGGTGCCCAATTACAATACAATGTTCAATTCGATATCACAAACCCTAACATCCAAGGTTTCGTCATTGCTGCTCCATACCTTGCAGCTGCTATTATTGGATCCCCATTAACCATTTTCCTAAATGATCATTATGGTAGAAGATGGGTTATTTTATTGGCTTGTTTTATTGGTTTTACTGGTTCTTTATGGCAAGCATTCTCTAATGGAATGGCTGCGTTATTGGTTGGTAGATTGTATTTAGGTGTTGGTATGGGATTGAATTCAGCAACTGTCCCAGTTTATACTGCAGAATGTGCACCTGCACCAGTCAGAGGTACGATCCTGATGTTATGGCAAACATTTATCGCTTTTGGTGTCTGTCTTGGTTCCGTTTTCAACAGAGCTTTTGTTGAGATTGATGGGTCCTTGAGTTGGAGATTGATGATTGGTTCCTCGGCGGTTCCACCATTATTATGTGGTTTATTAGTCTTATTCCCACCTGAAAGTCCAAGATGGTTGATTTCTCATAAACAAACACAATCATCATTAGAATCTTTATTGAAGTTAAGAAACAGTGAAGTTGCAGGTGCAAGAGATTTCTACATCTTGTATCAATCATTGAAATTCGAAAATGAATTGATTCAAGACAATTCATTCCTTCAACAACTGGGTGACATTTTCAAAACTTCAAGAAACAGATTTGCAGTTTGGGTTTCATTCCTTGGAATCTTTGGTCAACAATACGGTGGTGTCAACGTCCTTGTTTCATACACAACCACAATTTTAACCAACGCAGGTATCGACCCAGTCACCGCGATTGCTGGTTCAATCGGGATCGGTGGTGGTTGTTTCCTAGCCACATTCTTCTCATCCCAACTTATTGACAGATTTGGAAGAAGAAAGATGTTATTGTACACATTACCATTCGAAGGTATTTGTCTCTTCTGGTTAGGTGGTGCTTTAAACATCGGCAGTGATTCTGCAAGATTGGGTGCCGGTTTAGCAGCCATGTACGTTTACGTCCTGTTCTTTGGTTTAGGTATCGGTCCCGTGTCATTCACCTTGGTTGCTGAAACTTCATCAATCTCAGTCCGTACCGCTCATAGTGCATTGTTGATGGGGATCAATTGGTTGTTGGATTTCTGTATCAGTATGACATGGCCACAAATGAACGAAACAATGACCACATCTGGTGGGTTGTACTTCTACGGTGCGTGGAATTTGGTCCTTGTTGTGTTGGTGTACTTCTATGTGCCTGAGACGATGAGATATACATTAGAAGAATTGGATGAGATCTTTAAAGAAGGTGCGGTTAATTTCTCAAAGAGAAAATGGAGGAGATTGTTTCGTAAGAATTGAATCTTGAATATTGATTCATCTTGAAGGGGCTCTTTAAGCTATTATTTAATTTTAATTTAGTTGGACGTTTTTAGATTGTTGTAGTTTGTTAGTTCGGTTTTAATAAGCGAGACAGTTTCATATCAATATTTAAGATAGTAGGAGAGCAAATGGACAAACATTCCTTATATTGGAATCATAATGCAACCAACATTATTGGATCTTGATTTACCACTCACCATTTATTTGTCCCATTAACTTTTCACTTATTACTGATAGTAATGTTGGCCATACCAAAGATATCAAACAAAAACAAAATCTCCATTCTTGGCCCTTAAGCTTTTGTTGATAACTGGGTTTTATTTTTGAATTCCTACACTATTTCTTTCGCGTGTGGGTCCATGTCATAGTTACGATATGGGCTCATCATAAGTTGTTATTGGTAATAGGCATTCACAAGTACTAAACACAATTGCTCGGAGTTGTTGAAACTTCGACAGCTCAACATTTTTCAATGTGTTTTTAGTACAGTTTACAATTCACTATAATCATACCAGTTTAATTCTGATAAAGATGACTGGTTTAATATAATTGAAATAATATTTGAATTCTTAATTTGTAGTTTATGTCAATTAGATTGATTCTATAACTTGTTGAGTATTGTTAACAATTCGAGATGTGAACAATAACTACACAACGCAGTAGGATCTGTGTGATTATTACTCTTCCTCTGTGTTTTTCAGATTCTTCATTCATAAAGACTTCTGGTTTAATATATGGGAAACTATACTTGAATCCTTAGTATTCGTAGCTGTTTCGAAATTTTGTCACAGACCTGCTGTCGAAAGATAAATTGGGTTACCAGCGACTACTAACTCATTTGAATCATCTCTTCTAGAAACCTCATCTAAGTCCACATATTTCACCTAATGCTTCATTTGGTTTATCAGTGCTAGCTATACCAAAAAAAGCGTCAAAAAAAACGTCGTCGTTTGGTTTGTTGAAATAACGATCTTGTATTAATAACTTGTGCACTCTTCCTCACAAAGAAAGCCCGATTCACTGTTCTGGAATCCCTAGTTCAAGATATGAAATTGATGTTCCGAAATATCCAATAAATATCCCCTTCTTAGGTAGGTTTGGGTACCCTATTTTACATAGGCCCTCGATTGTGTTCGTACCTGACGAAGCAACCGGATCAACAGGTAATCTATGAACAGGCTCTTCTTCGTGGAAGCTTTGTTAATATGGATATACCTATTAGTCTCTATGTGATTATACTAGTTTCATTCTGATTAAGGTGTCTATTTTAATATATGAGAAATTATATTAGATTCTTAAAATCTTGGTTCTTAGTTTATGTCAAAATTGATGTTCAAAACCTGTTGCTAAGAGGCAGTTCGAAATATGAAGCAACTGCCAATTACTATTATACAATCTATTGTAAATATCATAGTGATTTTTGTTCTACCTCTTTTCTTTGGAACAAATTACTTCATCAATTTTAGTGAACATTCCTTAAATTGGATAAAGACCTGGAACTGACAGTTGACTAGAGACTGAAGCCATACAGAACGGATGTGTTACGGTTTACCCGTGGAATCTAGATTAATTTCGCACTATTCATAGCTGGGGCTAACAGTTAATCTGTCAACTTTTGGTCTTTCACTGTTTACATGATGATTTGATCAGCAAGTGTGGCAGAATTGGTGTGGATCTCTGTCAAAGTCAAGATAAGGTCTTCTGTATCTGTGATCGGAATTGCAATATGAGAAAGATGGAAAGGACGGTATTTAAAAGCCTCTCTACTAGTTTTTCCCTTTTGTTTAACTCTGGTTCGTTAATACTGGAACGGACTTAACAACCATCATGCTTCACAAGGTTTTCAGGGTCCAGTTCAACCAAACGAATAAATTACCAAAAACAGAACATGGCACAAATGATGGCTCGGATTTGGGAGCTGCCCCTAGAGGAAAACTTTGTGAATCACACATCGATCAATGGCCCGAAGTGCCTAAGTAGCCTCTTGGTAGACTATGGCGCCCCGCTTAGCTTGACACTCAAATTGAGAATAGGCGATTTGTATTTCAGTCGTCGCTACGAATCAGGAAATAAGTTCGCTTTGTGGATGTTTGTGTGGAGTCGTATATAAGAAGTTGATTAGGCTGCTCTAAGTGTGTGTGTGTGTGTGAAATTGTTTTAATCAGTTGGGTTTTCTGTTTAAATATGGCCACACAGAAAGACTTGAAAGATGCTGCTGAAGTCTCAGTGCTCGACACTTCGTCTAATGACTCTTCCAATGAAGTCGGACAACCTAGGCAAAGATGGTACAACTGCATCATCCCAAACAGAAGAAAATACTCTACTGAAGAGGAGAGATTGTTTGTCTTGAAATTAGACCTGATCTTGATCTCATGGGCATTCGTTTCTGCCATTTTGAAATCTATTGATCAATCTAACATCAATAGTGCCTATGTCTCCGGGATGAAAGAAGAGTTGGAATTTGGAGGAAAACAGTATAATTGGCTGGATTCATGGTTCAGAATCGGTTATTCTATTGGTTTATTACCATCGCAATTAATCTTGAGTAAAGTCAAGGCCACATATTGGATTCCATCTTGTGAAATCATCTGGGGTATCTTGACAGGTTTATGTGCAGTGGTTAAATCTCCTAGAGGTTTATATCCATTGAGATTCTTCATTGGATTGTTGGAATCTTCATCATGGCCCGGAATGATTTATATCTTGTTCAACTATTACAATTTGGAAGAATTGACCTTCAGAGTCGCATTGTTTGGTGGTGCAACTTTGGTTGGTAATTGTTTTGTTGGATTCATGCAAGCCGCTATCCACAGAACCTTGAACGGTGCCCATGGGATCTCTGGTTGGAGATGGATGTTTGTGATAAATGGTATCATGACCGTTTTTGTTGCAGCTTGTGGATATTTCGCCATTCCTGACACACCAGCCAATGGAGGTTCCAAACTATGGATGACACCTGAACAAGTTGAATTGGCAAGGGAGAGAATGGATAGAATTGGTAGAACTACAAAGAGAAAATTCGACATCCGTGAAGTTTTTGCAGTGATTAAAGATTGGAAAGCTTGGTTGTTTGTGTTTTGTTGGTTGGTTAATGGATTGCCTATGGCTGGCTCTTATTTCAACTTATGGCTAAAGAGTTTGAAGAATGATCAAGGAACCCAATTATATGATGTGACTCAGTTGAATGTTATTCCAATTGGTGGATACTTGATCGGTTTATTATCTTTATTCTCAATGACCAAACTAGCAGACTATACCAATCGTCGTATGGAAGTCATCCTGTTACAATACGTGTTCGTTTTAACAGGAAACATCATCCTTGCAATTTGGCCAGCTTCAAGAAGTGCAAAATTCGCAGCATTCTACATCATCCAATTCAACCAAGCAATCGGACCACAATTCATTTCATTTTTGGCACCTGTTTATAACAAATATCCACTAAGACGTTCCATCACCACTGGTTGGGCCGTCGCCTTCATTTATGCATTTGCCGCCTGGGTTCCCTTGTATTTATGGCCTGCTAATGAGGCTCCTCATTTCAAGTACGGTTATAAAGTCTCCATCATGTTCATTGGGTTGGCTGTCATTGGGATGACTACGTTTTATTTGAAGGCTTATGTCCCTGCGTATAAGGAGATCAAAGCTCAAGAGAAAGAGAATTTGGAGAGAGGTTGTAATAAGGCAGATGATACCGTTTCTGATTTGTGATTTTTTTATGTTTGAAATGAATTTGTTTTAAATTCTTTTTTTAGTATGATTGTAGGATAAGTTTCTAATATCACTACGAAGCACTTGGCCGGTGCGATAATCCTAATAATAAACAATACAAAAAATAATAAAATCAATAAGGGCATAACTAACACATTCATCTTAATCTTTTTTCAATTTACTGTAGCCGGTATAAATCAAACTATTCAAATGAACAAATCTTTCAACTTCTTCAGGTGTTGGATAATTGTAATTAGTGTACATCAACCCCATGGAATCACGACCAAAAGTACCTAAATCTTCAGCAACACATTTCTTATAACCTTCTTCATTAGTTCTGAAATATTCCATCACTTTGTGTCTCAACTTTCTTGAATCTATAACCACTTTCAACTGTGATCCTTCAGGTTGTGTGATACCGGTCATTAAATTCAATTGCATTAATTCTCTTAATTCTTCATTATCCATTTCGAAATCTTTAATGAGAACTAAATTATTAGTGTCTTTCACGTCCCTGTCTTTTTGCTTAAGGATAAAATCAACCAATTTTTGGAAATCTTCGACACTTCCAACTTCAACAACTTCTTGAAATTGACTGTAATCAATCGGTGCAAGTTGTCCTTTCTCTTCTTGCATTTGTCTGAATGCTTCCAAGATGGTTGCTAAATCAAACTTTGGGAATTCACCTTCTTTAACTTCCTCTTCAGCTTCTTCAGAAATTTCACCACGTTCTTTCTTAGCTTGTAACTCAGCTTGATGCTCTTCATCCAAGTGATATGGAACCTTCTCACCAAGTGTGCCATCTTCATTAAAGATTCTCTTGAATAACTTGGTTGGTTCAGTTGCAGGAATCAATCCACCTTCGGCAGTAAGTTTCGCCAATGAAATCAAGTAATCGACATAACCGATAAACAAATCAAATTTCTTGAACAAAAGTTTATGAGAGTCCAAGATGGATTTAAATTCATCAATGCTGGATTCAGGAATCTCTTCAAAAGTCTTTGATTGATCAGATGGTGTGATACTCTTCAAGAAAGTTTGCTTGATTTCTTTTGGATCAGTCAAATATTCATCAAATTTCTCAGCATTGAAAAACTCATAAAGATCAAGGATGACATTTTGTAATGAATCAGCTTCTTGATCAGAAACACCAAATGACAAAAGGTATGATTCTTCTTTGAATTTAAAATCAACCATGGATTCGATATATTTCAATTTATAAATCATTTCACGAACAGTTTGTAATGATTTCATTAATTCATAACTTTTAACGACACGAGTTTCACGATCTTGCACATCATTAGTCAAAGTCAGGTATGATTGATACAAAGGAATGATGTTGCCCAAATGTCCATCCAAATCATGGACATGTTTTGATCTGATGATCTTACTGATTGACTTATGAATTTGTAACAATTCTTCAGGATTTATAGCAGGGTTGAGGAGTGATTGTTGTGCAACATATTCACCTTGTTTAGTGATCACAGGAATGGTTGTTCCAGGAGTGAGCAATGACGCATCAGGGAAGATTTTGTTGTTGATGAGAAACTCCTTCTTGAAATCTAATTTCTTATCATCAACTTTTTGTTGTAAATTGTTGACCTCTAGTTGTTTTGGTGATGATGATGATGTAGTGTTGGCGAGGGGATGGAACTTGGTGAGGATGTTCAATGCGTTCAATTGATCAACGTCAATGATTTCCAAATTATCCTTCAATGATTTGACATTCTTGGATTTCAATTCACCAACGACAGAAGAAGTGGTCAAGGCAGGTGCATCATAAGTCGCTTCAGGTTCGGGAACAGAAGAATGACCAGAGATGAAACTGTTGGTTGATTCATCATAATAAACAACACCATATTTAGCTTCAAAACCTGGATGTAATTTGAAAACATGAGCAAGTTTTGAATTAATGATTGTTCTTTCTGGATTTGAATCAATGATTTGTTTAATCAATCTTGATTCATGAACACTTAAAAATCTTAAAAAACCTGAATCAACATCGTACAATGACATACCTAATCTTTCCAAACTAGCAGACTTAGTACCCCGCATCATGGAAGTGTATTTCTTCACTGAGATTGGTGCACCTTTAGAAACACCAGAAGTCTTGTTCACCAATTTATTGATCTCATTGTCCTCGGATGATGGATAAACAGAACGAGAAGAATCATCAACAATGTCATTGTAAAGTTTAGTGATTGTTTTGGCAGGATATGGAGTCTTACCTAACTCGACACTGATTGTCATGATCCTAGTGCTAATATCTGGTCCATTTGGTAAATAAGTGACACGATGACGCATGCCAACAACGTTATCCAACTGGGCAGCCTTGATGGCTTTTGCTGAAGGAATCTCTAGTTCATGAGTCTTCAATGATGGATCTTTGAGAAGTTTTTCAACTGCTTGATTGTCAATTATCAAGTCAAATATTGCAACATTACGATAATCTGAGATTTTTTTTGAATGTTTCATCATTTCAAACTCTGATAGTTCCAAATATGGATAATTTAAAGCACCAACACCCAAGCCTGGAGTTTCCAAAAGTTGAGTCTTTAATTCCAAACCTAGCACTTCTGATAAATAGGTTGCATTCTCGAAATATGCGATATATTTGAACTCATTGTTCAAAGATGCAGGGATTTGAGTCAAGAAGATCGTTTGTGGACGATTAGTGATCCGATATTGTAAATTGTTAAGGAAATTGATTGTGTCTTGAAATTCCTCGGTTCTATTCATACCAGATTCAAAAAGTTCCATAAAACTCTCTGGATAATCCTCAAGCGGGATCCCATTTTTAGTGATTGAACTAGATGAGAACAATGAGATTTGTGGGGATGAAACAGCACCAGTTCTAAAGATGGTGGTGGTGGTGGTGTTGTTGTTGGTTGGGGTGGATGCAGTAGGACGAGTCGAGGTGCTGAGGGTTCTGATGTGGTGGGTGACCAATGGAGTGGCTGCTGCAGTAGAGAACAACTTTGCCAAAGTGGTGAGTTTCCTCTTGGTGGAGTTGTTGATGTTTCTAGAGAGCATTTATGGTTAATGAATGGCTGATGGTCAGTTAACTTTTTGGATATGATTCAGGAAAAGGAATTGGATCATGAGAATTTGGGAAATTTCGAGGGATTCATATAGTAGTTGAGAGTGTTTCATCTTGATACAAAATAGATTCTTTATTTAGGTATGTCCCTCAAACATCAATTTTTTTTTTTTTTTTTGCTTGTTTCATGCTCATTTCCTAAAATGGGATCCAATGGGGACATATGAAGCATTTCAAAGGGAGGAAGATTTGATTGGATGACTGGAGTGTTGTATGGTTTATTTTTGGAGTGTTTCATGTTGCGGGAGGCGCATGTACGGGAAGACGAAAATTGTTTCATGTTGTTCGGAGCGCTTCAAGTTGTTTTTTTGCAGTTGTTGCGTTGGTTATGAGACTTGTTTGTTTTGATTTCGCATGTTTTGTTTTTATTTTGGTGGTGATGTTTTATTTAAATAATGCGGAGGCGGAGGTTGGGAATCGAATGGGGTTTTTACACTATAAAAAAAAGAGGGTTACTGGTGATAAATCTATAGATTGTATGGCTCTCTAGTAGTTGGCACACAGACGGTCCGACTTGACGAGGTTGTAGATCTGGTTGGCGGTTAGTATACTAATTTTTCATTAGATTTGACAAAAAATTATTTTACTCACATCCTGCACACTGAGTGTGATGAATTGACGCACTTCCAAAGTGAGCCAGACTTTAAACATTGATAATTTATCCTTTTGGTCTCTGATACTCAACTGTCTCAAGATAGGCAATGAACTGGTTTCTAGTTAGTCTCTAGAGGAATCCCATTAATGATTGTGAAATATACGAACCTTGCAAACAAATCCAAATTTGGATCAAGTTGTCTTCCAATTCCTTCAATTAACAAAATTGCCACTATGACACTTATGAAATCACCTTCCATTCTCACATGGTGATCACGCACCATTGATAACATTTTTTCTAATAAATCACCAATTGACACGGTACCTAATGTGAATGTACGTTGTTTGATCTTGTCGACTAACCTTTCAACTTTGAGGGCGAAAATCTCTGTGTTTATTGCAGATTCTGGAGTTTTGGACCGTTCAACCATTAATTCACCTGCTTTATACCCATCGAATTCAGCCAATGCGTTGAACAGTGCAATGAAATTAACACGGTTTTTCTCATTTAGTTCAGTGACGAGACCAGCGTCAATGAAACAAATTTCAGGCACATAACCTTGAGAATGGATTTCGTTTAAATTGGAGATTAATTGATCGTTTGATTGAGATGATGCATTTTGAAGTTTGTTGATTATTTCTGATTGCTGTTGCTTGGTTGATGTGATTTCTGTACGTAATTCATTAGGTTTTATAAACCGTATAAAGATGTTACCTGGGTGTAAATCAGAATGAATGAAATTGTTCAAAATTAACATCTGAAGGAACGAGTCTATGATTTCATCACTAATCATTTTGAAAGTCTCAGTTTCTTTACCTTTAGATTTCAATTCTAAAAATTTAGACATTGATATTCCTTGGATGAATTCTTCAACTAGTATAAATCTATTAGTGAATTTCAAATATGGTTTAGGAAAATCAACAAATAGATTCTTTGAATAATTCTGTTGGAATTTCAACAGATTAAGTGCCTCTATTCTTAAATCAAGTTGTAAATTCATCAACGTTTCGAAATTTTGAACCTCATCAGGCAAAGATAACCATTCCATAGTTGGGATATAATCAATCACAGAGGCGAAAAACTTCATTATCTTAATATCCCTATTAATCTTCTGTGTCACATTCGGATGCATGATCTTGATAGCCACATACTGATCCTTCAATGGCGTATCTTCCCCTTCTTGCTTTTCCTTCTCATCATCTAACAGTATCTCATCTCTGAATTTACCAAGGTATACCTGTGCAATGGCACCCACACCAATCGGGTCCGTTTTAAACTCTTTAAACACCTGATCCAGTTCCATCCCAAACATCTCCTTGAGACAACGCTCCGTATACTTGAACGAATGTTTCTTAGCATTTGAATGCAATTGTCCTAATTCATTACATAGTTCAATTGGGAAAATATCAGTTCTTGAAGCTGCCCATTGTCCCAACTTGATGAAACTTGCACCTGCTTTCTCCAATGACCAACGCACTAGCGAATACCATGCCAATGCCCCTGATTTCTCATTGGATCGCTTGTGTTGTCGTTTCCCGAAATACGACACCGGTGATGCCACCAGCACGGGGATGAACAAGCAAGTGAGTTCCACAAACCGGCCAATGGTGATCAGTGGCTCTATCAGGAAATCATGGATCAGGAACCCGAGTCTATGCAGCCAACCCAGTGGACCTCGAAGTTTCTGCTGACGAGCCTGGGCTAATTGTGAGGCAAGTTCCCTTTTGGAGCTGATGAAGAGCCCATTCTCGTACGTGTCTGCCCCAGGAGCAGGGACCAGTCGCTGTGTCTCGTTCAGCAGTGGTCTGTGCAGGCACCAGTGCGTGGCACCCACCGAGGCCACTGTGAGCATGCGCAATGGGGCCCGTGTGCGCAGTAGTCTGAACATAATGTGTTTAGAGAGACTGGATAACTATTAATATTGCTATTGTATTTTTTATTTTCACCTATATATATATGTTATAAACTATCAACTACAACATGATTAAAAAGCACAAACCATTTATTTCTTCACATCTGCTCTTCTTTGATCACGTCGATCAGCCAGTCCAGACCCTCAGCCAAACCTTCACCTTTCACAGCGGAACTGGCCACGATGCTCCAGCTGCGGTCCCTCAACTCGGCGAGCCCCAGGCCAGTGGACACCTGTGCAGCAGACAACGCACCCGGCTGGTCCTGCTTGTTGGCAAACACCAGCAATGCCGCATCGCTCAGCTCCTCCTCTGCGAGCATCAGATGCAATTCTTTCTTCGCCACCTCGATTCTCTCCAGATCAGTCGAGTCCACCACGAAGATCACGGCTGCCGTGTCCGCGTAGTAGCACCTCCAGTACGGTCTGATACTCGTCTGCCCACCGAGGTCCCACACGTTCAGCTTCAGGTTCTTGTACACCAGTGTCTCCACGTTGAACCCGATCGTGGGCTTCGTGGTGACAACTTCACCCATCTGCAACCGGTACAATATGGTCGTCTTCCCGGCCCCGTCCAGCCCCAGGATCAGGATCCGGATCTCCTTGCCCGACCCCCACAGCCGCGAGAACATGCCACTGAAGAGATTGCCCATGTTCTTGTATTATTTTGATAGTATTGATTCAATAAGTACTGATTTATTGATTTTATTGATTTTAGTGGGTTTAATACAGTGTTACGTTATGAGTTGTGTTTGTTGGTGTACGGGTGTTTCTCGGGGGCTCGGATATATGAAAAAGTATCAAATAGTAATAATAGAGAGATATTGATTAATAGTCAATAATAGTTAATGACCGGTAATTGGAAGCACAAGACCATCGGGGTCATCGGACTGGGCGACATGGGGCTTCTTTATGCCCGGAGGTTCTCGGAGGCCGGCTGGCGTGTCGTTGGGTGCGACCGGGAAGAAGTGTACGATGAGCTGGTGGATAAGTACCGTGATGAGAAGTTTGAGATCTTGTTGAATGGGCACCATGTGTCGCGTGTCTCTGACTACACGATCTACTCTGTCGAGGCTGAGAACATTGACAAGATTGTGGCGACGTATGCTGCGTCTTCGAAAGTGGGCAGTATTGTTGGTGGTCAAACAAGTTGTAAAAACCCTGAGATCAAGGCATTTGAGAAGCATTTACCCCAGGATGTCCAGATCATCTCATTACACTCATTGCATGGTCCCAGAGTGGACACCAAAGGTCAGCCATTAGTGTTGATTAATCATAGATCCAGCGGTGACAGTCTTGATTTCGTCAAGAGTTTAGTGTCATGTCTAGATTCGAAATTAGTTGAGTTGACTGCAGAAGAACACGACAAAATCACCGCTGACACTCAGGCTGTCACACATGCCGCTTTTTTGTCAATGGGTGTCGCATGGCACAAAGCCAAGTTATACCCTTGGAAAGTATCGAAATGGATAGGTGGGTTGGAAAATGCCAAAATCAACATCTCATTGAGAATCTTTAGTAATAAATGGCACGTCTATGCAGGTTTGGCAATAACGAACCCAAGTGCACATAAACAAATCATGCAATATGCACAATCCGTCACGGAATTATACTCATTGATGATTGAAGGCAAATATCAAGAATTAGAAAAAAGATGCATGGATGCCAAACAATACGTGTTTGGCCATTTGGGCAAAGATCACGAACTGTTGCTTAACGATGGTGTCTTGCAACAGTTCTCATTGTCAAGGGATCCACCTGGTGAATCAACTCCAAACTCACATCTTTCGCTGTTGGCCATAGTGGACTCTTGGTACCAATTAGGAATCGTCCCATATGACCACATCATTTGCTCGACCCCTTTGTTTAGGATCTTTCTAGGTGTCTCTGAATACTTGTTCTGCACGCCCGGATTGTTGGAGAAAGCCATCAAGGATGCAGTTGATGATAAGGCATTCAGAAATGATGATTTGGAATTCACAATAGCTGCCAGAAATTGGAGTAATATCGTGTCGTTCCAAAGTTTCGACCTTTATAGACAGGAGTTTGAAGCGACACAGAAGTTCTTTCAGCCAATGCTTGCTGAGGCTAATGCACTGGGTAACGAGATGATCAAGACGATCAACGAGAGAATACGCTGAGTGGATGGTCTATCTAGAGATTGCTAATAAAATGTGACATCTTTAATGTGCTGGTAATGCTGTGTGTGTGTTTTTTCGACCAGTACCTAGACTCATACGTATACTAATCATCAATACTAATGCTGATACTCTAACACCAATGTCTGATAATAGAGTGAATAGTGTAAATCCGCTTAGTCAGCACACTAATCTGATTTCTGATTCAGACACATGGGAGACCTCATTTCAAATTAATCTCACTGAATCTTCTCAAACTACTGATAAATCGACTGCTGATTGGTTGGACGGGATGAAGTTCGGGAAGACGATCACGGCCAACCAGGTGCCCGAGTGGAGCCACAACTACATGAACTACAAGGACCTCAAGAAGCTCATCAAGACCGTGGAGGAGTTGCAGAGAAACGTGGGAAAGACTGAAGAAGCAGCACAGGTCAATGTTGGTGAAGATGTGTACCATTTGAACGATATTCACGTCAGGAAAGCCTTAGCCTCTTTCTTCTTCGCAGTGGATCGGAACATTGAGCTCGTTGATGATTTTTATAACAAACAGTACTCTGAGTACGATAAACGATTGAAGAAACTGAGAGGAATAGTGATGAATTTGAACAAAGAACACGGATCCCAACAACATCCGTACGGCGATAATCACTACTACTATGCAAACATTGACATTGATGAGATTGAGGAATTGATCGGTGTCTTGGTGGAGATTCGTTCAGTGTTCAGGAATTTGAAATGGTATGCTGAATTAAACAAACGTGGGTTCATTAAGATCCTAAAGAAACTGGACAAAAGATGCGGTACGAAACAACAGGAGTCATACTTGGTCTCGAGGGTATATCCATTAAGTTTCGCAAATGAAGCCGACATATTAGCTAATTTAACAGACGTTAATAATTACCTGAATGATCTATCCCCCTTGGTGAAATACGCTAAAGACGTGTCCACTGCCGGCTCTTCATCTGTTTCATCTCTCGTTAGACCAAACCATGACGGTGGTGCAGCCAATACCGGAACCACTTCAGACACTGTTTTGAAATTCATTGAGAATGACGACGCTGATGGACTAATGAACCATTTGATTACGCAATATCGTTCAATCGTACTCACACCTACCAAGTTACTGATCTCATTATTGAACAAATCTGCGCTATACAAGGCGAAATGTTGTATTGCTAGGATATTGGAGTTCATTCCTTCTTTGAGTGATGCATCGGATATATCTGGTAGAAACTTCTTTCATCATCATGTCATTACATTGGGTAAAAAAGTGAAGACTGCAGAGACTAATGGATCCAATCCAACCCCTGAAAATGCAACCACCCTTGCTAATGACGGCACAACTTCACCAGACTCCAAACCAAAGGCAAATATCTTCCAATTGAATTCCCATTTGAACCTAGCAGCAGCCAAATCACCATCCCCAAACTCACGCTTGATCGGTTCATATGGTTCAGATGGGATAAACTCAAATGATTCACCCGACTCATTGCTTTACATCTTACAAAACTTGCCACCACATTTACGTCCTAGTCTCTTGCAAAAAGATCATTATAAACGTACACCATTACACTATTCCTCACAGTATGGACTTCGTGGGATAACTGAGATCATCTTGCAACATTTGAAAGAATGGAACGTATGGGATGACACCGTGTACATTGATGACTTGAGCATCTGGGGTGATGCAGAGTCTCTTTCGCCATTACACCTCGCGGTGTTGGGTTCACATCCAAAGACTATTGAAGTGTTGATCAATAGTTCAGGAAAGAAATTGGCATCGTCTAGGATATTCCTTTTAGCGGTTAGGTTGAACTCTCCTAAGATTTTGGAGATTTTGTTGAAATGTCAAGGTGTTGATGTAAATTATGTCGATGGTGCAGTTATTTCAAACAATGAAACTGCATTATACATTGCTTCGAAGTTGAATTATATAGAAACTGTGGATTTCTTGTTGAGTAAAGGGGCAGACATGGAAATATCTGAGTCCTCATTCGGATGGACACCAATTTTCATAGCAGCAGTCGAAGGATTGTTTGAAATTGTTGAATTGTTGAAAAAAAATGGTGCTGATTTCGTTAAGGTTGATGATTCCGGATGGACACCAATGGAACATGCATGTCTTAGAGGACATTTAAAAATTGCAGATTTATTAAAACCTAGGGATGAAGAATATGAAAAATTGATCAAGAATGTCCTGAGTGAATATAACTCAACTGCAAATTCTTCAAACACTTCAGTCAATGAAACTAATGTATCGAGTTCTGTGCATGTCCCTGCTAATAGACCAGTCTTGTCAAGAGGTGATTCAAATACGTCAATTGAAAAAACACCAAAGAATAACATCAAGGAAGATCTTTACAAAGTTTTGAAACAACAAAAATCTGAAGATGGAGTAAATAATCCGGTATCTTCCCCTGCTGCTACTTCTGTCACTGCTGCTTCATCAAATGGAATCAGACCAGCATCACCATCAAATACAAAACTAGTGAAACAGTTTGGACATCGATACCTTGAAAAAGATGAATCTTTAATAGTCATCACATTGGGTTCAAATGACATTAGAGTTGACGTCCCTGTTGTTCAATTAGATCGTGTCCCTATTTCCAAAGTGCATTCCACAGAATTAGACACCGCCTTATCACTTGTCATTAGCAAGAAATCCAAACGTGTCAATGATTATGAATATGATGAAGATGTTGACAAACACGAGAATGAAGAGAATCAACCAATAGTTGTTGATTTACCACTTGATGACGTTGAACCAATTACATTCAGGTCAAAATACAACGAAGGTCAAAAGGATGAAATCATTTATTTCGATATCATACCAACATATGGAGGACAACAGAAACATTCCAAGATTTTAGGCCGTGCCGTTGCTATCATGGATAAGATCTACACTGATGTCGGTGTTCATAGATCTTCGTTGAACAGGTTGATTAGTCTTCCTATTATTGAGACTGAGACTTTGGATTTGTTAGGAATGGTTAATTTTGAAGTATTGATAGTCAAACCATTTGTTCATGAAAGTTTAAATTTAAACATTACGGAAACTTATTGGAAATCATTAATTCAATCTCGTGTTATTGGACATCGTGGATTAGGTAAAAACAACAATTCTAAAAATTCTTTACAATTAGGTGAAAACACTTTGGAATCATTCATTGCTGCATCAAGTTTAGGTGCTTCATATGTGGAATTTGATGTTCAATTGACCAAAGATCATGTTCCGGTGGTTTATCATGATTTCCTGGTTGCTGAATCAGGTGTCGATATCCCTATGCATAACCTAACACTTGAACAATTCCTCAACATGAATAAATTGCCTGAACAAGAAGATGATTTAAGACATACGAAAGATGATGATTATGTCGTTTTAAGATCAAGACCCAAGAGTTCTTCATATTTGAATAAATTTGATCGTAATACATTAATTAATTCAAAAATGAAATTAACAAGAACTTATAAAGAAAAGGGGTTCAAAGGTAATTCCAGGGGTGATTCAATCGCATCAAGTTTTGTCACTTTGAAAGAATTATTTACCAAAATCCCTAAGAATGTTGGATTCAATATTGAATGTAAATATCCATTGTTATTTGAAGCTCAGGATGAAGATATTGGAGAAGTCAACATTGATTTGAATCATTGGATAGACACAGTTTTACAAGTTGTTTTCGATAATATGGATGGTCGTGATGTCATTTTCAGTTCATTCCATCCAGAGGCATGTCTTTTGTTATCCCTTAAACAACCAAACATTCCTATTTTGTTCTTAACGGAATCAGGTACAACACCAATGCCTGACGTGAGAACTGGATCATTACAAAGTGCAATCAGATTTTGTAAAAGATGGAATCTGCTAGGGATCGTCTCTGCTTGTGAACCGATTGTGAAATGTCCGAGATTGGCAGGTGTCGTGAAATCTAGTGGATTAGTATGTTTCACATATGGTGTTGATAACAATGATCCCCGTAATTCAAATTTACAAATGGAAGCCGGGGTGGATGCAGTGATTGTGGATAATGTGTTGGCCGTGAGAAAAGGATTGACAAAGTTTAAAAATGATGCGAATGTCAGTGTGGGGAAGGAGATCAGTGATATGAAAAAGATTATTACAGAGACCGGGAAGTTGGTTAGTGATGGGAATGGAGTGATTATAGAGTGAGTGTTTTTTTTGAACTACTTTATTTATGTTGTGTTATTACCTTGTAGTATTATATCTAAATATCGTATATCTGAATTGAAGGGCATCATGATGCCTTCTTTCCCCTGACTATGAATATCCCCGTGTTTTCTTCCTCATAAACATACAAAGATCTCTTCAAGAGTGCATTTATAGCAACCCTGACTTTAGAAATCCCACCTTCTGAATGAATACCTTTCCCAGTAATGATAACCAATGGTTCAACTTCCCTTGCAATTGTGCCAGACAGGGATTTTCCCCTGTCTTCCCTTCCTTTCATTTCGTCATTCCACCAGTCATCTAACACTTTCAAGCATGTATGTTTGGCATTGTCGACCCTGAAACCATGAAGATCGAGTTTGTTATGTGTGCGGGCTTGTGTGAGCTGGAGATTATGAAAGCGTGTTTGCTGAGAGTCTAGGATGATTGGCTTTGTAGGGTTGTCGGTCAGTAGTGTTGGTGGTGGTGTGTAGGATGATGGTAGTTTGGATCTTTTCTCAGTAAGTAGGAAACGAGCCAGATGATCTGGTTTGCTGGCTTTGCTGATGTTTGAAAAATTCGGTTGAGGTTCTTTGTATGTTTGTTCTATGCCGTTGTGTTCAATGATGTAGATGGCTAATGTTAACACTTTGGATGTGTCACCATGGAAGAATTTTAAAGCGTCTAGATAGAATGACCAACTTATGTTCACCAGTTGTGCATCTGAGGAGATGATATCACCGAGAAGTTTGACATCATCACTCTCGTTATCTATTATGTACTCTTCTTGTTCCTGCTCTGATTGTGACTCTCTTGTGGTGGTGATGGTTGGAGGTTTGGGACTGGAGTAACCGTTTTGAACCCTTCCACCAGTGGGTATGATGCTTGAACGTGGAATGGATTGTTTGTTTGTAGTTTTGGGGGTTTTAAGATTTTGATAATTAAGGATTATATCCACCAATGTGGACACCATTGATCTTTCATTTTTATTGAAATAAATGCTTACTGTTTCATCATCGAGTCCAGTCAATGAAGTAAGTGTGTCGATATTCTTGTTCAATTCATCCAATGAACTCAAAGGTGTTACTTCTTTGAGGGTATGAGAAGTCTTATCATCTTCAAAATGCATCAATGCAGCCAGCGTCGCTTCGATGTCGTTGTCATGAAGGATTAAACTGTCTTCGATCTCGAGTCTTGGAGTGTTGGGAAGAATCGACATCAATTCCAACACTAGTGGACTAATTATGCCAGTGTATTGACTTTCCTCACTGTCATTATCAGCAACTTCTCCATCAAGTCTTCGCTCATCACCACCCTCATCAGTATCATCATCAGCACTTTGCAAGTCATCACCATCACCAGCGAGTAAAACTTCAACAGATCTCGCAAAATCGTGGTTGTTCGACTCCAGCACTTTCTGGATCACAGACTTGGGTACATCAGGAAACAGCTCGCCGAGCTCCAGCTGGGAATTGCCCATTGGACCATCTAACTGCTGGACTTAAAAAGAGAAAAATTTCGAGTCTCTTGCAGACGGTTTTGAACAAAGGAATTCGGAACACCTGCAGCCGATTAATATATATATATATATATACCCATCGCTACATAACCGCATGCTATCATTACTATTAACTATTAACTATATATCACACTATTAACACACTATTTACTCATTTTCTGCGCCTCTTCTGCAGCTTCTCGCGCTCCACGATCTCGCGGATCATCAGAGCAAGCGCCTCCTCGACGTTCGCGTCCGCCTCGTTGTCGATGAGCACAAACGACGACTTCCACTCGTTCGCCAGTCTTTTACCTTCTTCAATCAGCAGTGGACTGGCACCAGCGTGCTTCGAGTGCGTGCACATGATCACGATGGGAGGAGGCGACTCAGGGGAACTAGGATCGATGTTCAGCTCGTCCAAATGGGAACTGATCCTGCGCAGTTCTTCCAATTTCTTCATCTCTTCTTCCTGGTCTTTCATTCTCCACAACTGCTTAATACTGTTCACCAAGGAGTAGACATCGCCTTCTTGCCCTTTCTTTCTCTTCTTCTCGTACGTTCTGTACTCCTTCCATGCGTCCAGGATCGCACCCCTCATGATCTCTAGTATCATCAACGAATCGTCTTTACGTCTCATCTGAACAATCTCCTCATTAGACACCCCACTTTCATCATAAGTTGGTGGGTTTAAAGACGGAACAGCACAGTAAGTGAAGATGTACCCGTCCACATTACCATCCAGTTCACTGGCACCAGAGGCAACTAACAGTGGGTTGGTGGAAACTGGTCGTCTTGGTTCGTTTGCTAAATTATGAAGATCTTCCTTATCCAAATTTCTGTACAACGACACTTCCAAGAACGGCACCACCATATGTGGATTGAAAGGTGGTGTATCGATCAGTTCGATCTGGATGGGCGAGATCGTTGGTTCTTTGTAAGTGTTGTTTGTGAATTCTTTGTCGTATTTATACGAGTAATAATTATTCTTTGAAGATGAAAAACTCGTACTTCTTCTTTTCCCTTTCTCACCAGTGTTGTCACTGTAACTTTGGAATATCACTGGTGACAGAAACACATCATCGTCTTTCGTCACCATTTGCTTCGCTTCTAATGGGCCATACTCATCCAGTATCGCACACGCTTTGGGACTCGAGGGCTCAAAGGGAAACAGAAGGATTGTGGACTTGTGCGTCGGGTAGTACGTCTCTCTGAAGAAGCCAGTGTGTATGCGGTTCGCAAACGTCGACTTACCGGCACAAGGGCCCCCCAAAAGCACGATTTTAAGCGATTCGTTCATACTCTTTATTTAAAAGTTGCTCAATGTTTATTATTTTTTTTTTTTTCGATGAGCTTCTCTTTTAATTATATGTAACTACAATTAGCAAAACACCGACACTGTATTCCGTCTAAATCAAGTTCTCCCCTTCTCTCGCAACTTCAAGCGCGTCCTGGACGATCTCCTCGTTGGCCCTGTCGTAAAACTCGGCCAGGATCTTTGGCGAGATTCTGTTCAACATCTCCTTAGGATAGATTCTTAACAAAGACCATGCCTGGTCCAAACTTTCGAATATACTTCTGTTCTCATAGGCTCCTTGGGCAATAAATGTCTTTTCGAACTTGTCCAAGAACTCCAAAGACAACTTGTCCTCGTTGGACAATGCTTCTTCACCAACAACGGCTTTCATTGCTGCTGCATCCCTACCAATGGCATATTTAGCATACAGTTGGTTAGAAACATCACCATGATCTTTTCTAGTCATACCTTCACCAATGGCAGATTTCATTAATCTCGACAAGGAAGGCAACACGTTAATTGGTGGGTAGATACCTCTGTTGGACAACTGTCTATCAATGGAGATTTGACCCTCGGTGATATAACCGGTCAAATCAGGAATAGGATGTGTGATATCATCGTTAGGCATTGTCAAGATTGGAATCTGTGTAATGGATCCATTTCTACCTTCAACACGACCGGCACGTTCATAAATGGTGGACAAATCAGTGTACATGTAACCAGGATAACCTCTTCTACCAGGGACTTCTTCTCTTGCTGCTGAAACTTCTCTTAATGCATCAGCATATGAGGACATGTCGGTCAAAATGGTCAACACATGACGTTCGGTTTGATAAGCTAAATATTCAGCAGTGGTTAATGCTAATCTTGGTGTAATAATTCTTTCAATGGTTGGATCATTAGCCAAATTTAAGAATAATGAAGTTCTTTCTAAAGATCCATTTTCTTCAAAATCTTGTTTAAAGAATCTAGATGTTTCTAAATTAACACCCATTGCTGCAAAAACAATTGAGAAATTTTCTTCATGACCATCATGAACATCTTTAGTTGGTCTAACTAAACCTGCTTGTCTACAAATCTGTGCTGCAATTTCATTGTGTGGTAAACCAGAAGCTGAAAAAATTGGAATTTTTTGACCTCTAGCAATTGAATTCATGGTATCAATTGCAGAAATACCAGTAGAAATCATCTCTTCTGGATAAATTCTAGCATATGGATTGATTGGAGAACCATTGATATCCAAATAATCTTCGGCAAACACTTTTGGGCCATTATCAATAGGTCTTCCTGAACCATCAAAGATTCTACCCAATGTATCTTCAGAAACAGGAATCTTTAAATTCTCACCAGTGAACTCAACACGGGTCTTCTTGACATCAATCCCCGAAGTACCTTCAAACACTTGCACAACGGCACGGTCCCCACGCACCTCCAGCACCTGACCAGCACGCACCGTCCCGTCCGGCAACGTCAAGTTCACAATCTCATTGAAACGAGGAAATTTGACATTTTCTAAAATCACCAGTGGACCATTGACACCCCCAACGGTGTTGTAGTTCAACCGAGGCTTGATCTTGAAGCCCTCGGTGGCGGCCTTCTTGTTCAGCTCGAACAATTCCTTGTCTGAGATGGACATTTTATCACAATTTCGTTGTTTAATTGGCTGTATTAAGGAGACAATTAGTTTCCCAAATTTTTGTTGATAAAATGAATTCGAGGAATTTAATCAAGCTCCTCCCGGTGTTACCCGGAAGGCAGCCAGCTCTGATTATGTAAGTGTGTTTTAGTCACGTGCGACTGATTTATCATTTGATCACTTGTAAACGACGGCCCATTCGCTGCGTTTGCCCTTGCGCTTGAGCGTGAGGTAGGCGAGAATCCGGGAGCTGAGTGTGGTGAGGTCGAGTGGGTTTGCCGGAGAAGTGTCGATTTTGTGGGAGTTGTTGCACAGTTTGTAAATTAGTTCATCGAGTTTGAAAAGTTGGTCCAATAAGAGCGAAGTGGATGGGATCAGTTGGAGATGGTGCAGGATGTGAACTGTGTTGTGGATGATCTTGGACAGGAGAAGTGCAAAAGATTGTAAGTCCTGAGGATCCATGTCGAAAATATTATCATTGACAATATCTTGATAATTGATCGGAATGTCGTAAATTGGTGATAAAAGCATGACTTTGTGCACTGAACGGATAAACTTATTGGTTTTTTGAAGTGATGTGTTGATTGTTTCTTTGTTGAGCTCGAGGAGGTTGAATACGGAGATCAATGGTGTGAATGAGATGGTATAATTGGCAGATTCCGTTGATGGTTTGTTCTTCTTCCGTTTGATCATGTACAATTGGATCAGTTCTTGAAACAGTAAAGACTTGGAAATGTTGATCTGTTTGACGAGTCCTGAATTGGTGGTTTTCAATTCAGTGAATTGGTGATCAGAAATTGGTTTGGATTCATTTTTCTGTGACATGGTCTGTTTCTTCTTTTGAATCTCTTCAAGCATCAATGTTAGTTTTTCATGGGACTCCTTGATGCTCTTCTCCTTGGTCTCAATCATCTTCCGTAGCTTGTTGATCCGATGTCGTATGAGTATCACATCAACGGTCAACAATCTTGAATTCAACACAACGCTCATCTGTAACGGGCTTCCTCCCGCATTCTCGCCTTTACCTCCTTCCTTGCCATCTTCCAGACTCAGCTTCCCAGAAACAAACTTCCGCATCAACAAATCTCGCTCGGGGGCCAATATCTCATCAATCTTGAGCTTCGACTCCTCCACAGTGGCCAAACACTCGATGTACCGGATCTTCAGCGGCAGCAGCGCGAAGTTCACGCAGTTGTAGCACTGTAGCTCCGTGAGTGGCGTCTCCGCCCGGTGGCAGATCCCGCAGTGGGGGCTCCGTGCGGGCATTTTCTCTGTGTTACTGTCACTGTTTTTTTTTTTGTTGATTGTTTTGGTGATAAATTTATGTGTCAAAATTTATCACCAAATTAGCGCGGGGCACGTAACCGATCTTTAAGACTCGTAACCGAGTTCAAATATTCTACTAGTTATAAAGCACGGTATCTGTGGTATTATGTGTATATGTGGGTCTAAATGCGGAGAATATTCAGTCCACCTCGTTGTGGAAGTGTGGAGTGGACTGGGTGCCGGACTTCGGGTTCAGGCCATAGATGCTGTTCAACATGGTGTTACCGAATCCCAAAGAAGATGAGGCATGTCCCAGTTTTTGATGTGCGATATGGGAATGAATATGACGTGGTTCATGTGGTTTGTTGTAATTGAGTGAGCCGGTGAGAATCGATGGGGTCGATGATGCTGAGGATGGATAACTCGTTGGTGTTGGTGATGGCGTTGGAAGTATGGCTTTTGTGGATGTTAGTTGTTGTTTTGTTTGGATTTCTTTCTCTATGGTTCTGGCCTCATCAAATGCTTGTAATAAATATGGAAGTTCTGCTGTTATTGTAGTAGTTGCTGTAGTGGTGGTGGAAGAGGACGTTGAGGTTGAGGATGGTGGTGGAGTGGAGATGGTTTCTGTTGGTTGGTCTTGTTCTGATTCCATTAATAGGTTGTATTCTTCTAATTCTTGTTCGAATAGGAAATTCATTCTGAATGATTCATACATCTTTTCAACATCTTTCAATATGTTTAAACACTCGTTAATCTGTTCTGAATTTCTTTCTTCAATTGCATCATTCAGTTGATTTATTAAAACTAGGATGAAATCTTTATATGACAAAAGAACACTTTTAAAATCTTGTTGATCTTTCACCAATGATGAATCTTTCTGAGAATCCAACAATTCATCAATCTTATGCAATTCAAAAAATATAATCAACAATCTTGCCTTGATATAAAAATTCAACACTTTATCACTCAAGAAATTCTTTAAATTCAAAATTTTATAATATAACTTGATCAATAAAAATCCATTGTTTAATAAATAATCACTTATCTTCAAATGTTTCGAAAGGTAATTATTCAACATGGCAACCTCTTTTGAATTCAACGAGTCTAACTCCTCATCAATAGAATTAACTTTCTCCAATAATCCTTTGATATTTCCTAATTGAAACCTCAACTCGTCTAACCTACCGGTATCTATCCTCTCATCCAACAACTCGAACTCGTCTTTCGAATGAAGTCGCGTGTTTATCAACACCATCCGGTTAAGAACATTATATGCCTCAAGAATCTCTGCACGATATCGATTATTGGTATTCAATGTCAACGAAACAAGATCTCTTAATCTGTTTAATTCCTCTCTCAATCGTGGAACATCATCAAAGTTTTCATGGTGATATGTGGAGAAGAACGACGTTATAGGATCCGTATCAAATGATGTGCTCGTGTTCGTATTGCTCGAATTGGAGGAGGACTGTTGCTTGTACGTGAGCTTACGGGATGTTTTCTTCTTGCTCCTGTGTTTGGCCATTATATGTGGGGGGGTTGTTTGTGTTGATGCTATGGGATGGGTATTATGAGGATTTAATGCGACTGGTGGTGGTGTGTATGCTGTGTGTGTGAGTGGGTGTCTGTGCTTGTGTGTGGGAACCCCTGCTTTTGATTCGATTTCTTCTTCTTTTTTGTTTATTTTTTTTTTCGTATCGAATGATCTCAGATCCCGGATATATCTCGGGTCTAGTGGAACAACAAGAGATGTGAATTTAAAACTGAGAAGAAACTTCAGTGAGATTACGACTTTAAGAGATGTGAAGAACAACGTGGATTAAAAGGCAAACGTATGGAAGGATAGACCAACGGCAAAGGTGTTGGATCTGGGGGGGAAACAAACATGGACACAAAACGGGGGGATATTAAAAGACTATGGACAACGAAGGTGGAGGTTTTAAATAATGGTATGAATGAACTTTGAAATGTGAAAAACGATTGGAAACTAACAATTTTGGGATATAAGGGCAAGAGCCCAATTCATTCGTTGATGAATGGGTTCAAGGCATGGACGGTCAAACATGGTAATGCCATACCAATCTCGGCCCTCAACAGGATAGGAACGGTATCCAATTCACAAATCTCTTGAACGTAAGTTCCTTTCTCTTCATCTTTTCTTAATTTCAAACCAGAAAAGAATTCATTTAGATCTTTATGATTGTTGTTGATGACTGGTGCTGATAATTTCAATCTTGCTAATTCATCAATGAGTGATGTTTCAGAATTATTGCTTGTTGTTAAAGAAGATGAGGATGATGAAATGGTGGTGATTGTGGATTGAGATTTAGTCTTGTTATTTCCACGTGCGCTTAAAACTCTAGCGATTTCATTGGCTCCCACTTTAAACTCATTCTTGATAGAGTTTCTATAACTTAATTTATTCTTTTTCTCATCTTCTGGAATAAAAGTTGCTGAATCAACTCCTTTTTCCCAATATAATTCTAAAACACCTTCTTTCTTATCAAATTCACATTTTTCTAAAGGTAATTGATCACCATGAACTCTTTTCTCAATACCAAATTCAGGAATATAAACATCAAATGAAGATTCATAAACTTGTGAAATTTTAGCAAAAACAATCAATTGTCCAACATTTTCACTCATCTTATTAATGGTCTTGCATAAAATTAAATGAATTGATTGATCTTGAGCATTCTTAGCACAATCCTTCTTGAAATTACAATATTCTGATGTCATCTTTAACGATTCAATGGTTTCTTCCTTGGTTTCGCCAATGGTTTTGGTACCTTTTTCATGTGACAACACTTGTTTCAATTGTCTGTGAACAACAATATCAGCATAACGTCTCAATGGGGATGTGAAATGGGTATATAGTGGAAGATTGAAGTAAAAAGCACCATAGTTTTCAGGTTCAACTTTACCAGCAATAAAATATTTGGATCTTGATAATGTTTTATGGAATAAAATTTCAACTATTTGTCTAGTTGATTCATCTTCAATGTTCAAGATTGAATTGATTAAATTGGCTGATGATGATGTATCCAATTCAATACCAAAATTGGAGATTTTCTTCTTGAATGTCTCTAGTTTGGTCAATGTTGGTAAACTTTGTCTTCTTAAAAACACTTCATCTCCCAAGATGGCATGATTTCTTTGTGCGACAGTGGTATTAACTTTCAAGAAGATTTCATTCAAAACATTAAAACTTAAATTGGTTTCAAAAATGTTCAAATGTAATCTCAATTTTTCATCATCAATTTGATCCAATAAAGTTAGATTAGTTTCATTTTTCAATTTAGGATTATTCAATCTTTGACGTTTGAATTCCCTGGAGATTAAAGAAATCGTCTTGATATAATCTTTAGCTGCACTTGATGCACCTGAAGAGTTCTCAAAATCATCATCATCTTTCAAAATACGATCAATCTCATCGTATGATAACTTAATCTTTGGTTGGATGAAACTTTCACTGATCAAAACATTATCAATTTCAAAATTCTTGGTATCGATTTCAAAGCAAACAGAAATTGACAATTTGTTGACATTTTTTTCAAAACTTAACAATTCATTGATCTTTTTTGGATATAAATGAACAATTTTTTGAGCCAATGCAACAGTGGTTGATCTTTTTCTTGCATTCTTATCCAAATTAGAACCTTCTTTAACAAATGCTGCAATGTCTGGAATATGAATACCTAATTCGATCTTATCACTTGATAATCTCTTGACATGAATTGCATTATCACTGTATTCACCATTTTCAGTGATGGCCAAGACGTAATCTTGAGTAAAATCTTTACGTTGTTGAAATTCTTCCTCATAATCAATATCTTCAATTTCGAAATCATCTCTTTCTTCGGTAGAAGAGGAATCAACCAAATATTCATCACAGATAAAACTGTTGTCTCTTAAAATAGCTTCAACTTCAATATCTGGATCATTGATGTCTCCTAGTTCACCAATCAATGTACCGAATGGATGTAAAGAGGTGATTGGCCATCTCTTGATTCCAGCAACAAACAATTTATTCGAGTATGATTCAGAACTTTCAACAAAATCTTTTGGTGCTTGTTCTGTTGGAATTGCAATCAATGGGACCTTCTTATCTGTTGGTTTGAACCAAACGATCTTTGGTCTGTGACTGTTGTTGTTGTTGTTGTTGCTGTTGCTGCCACTTTGTTGCTGTTGCTGTTGCTGTTGCTGTTGGGATGGTCTTAGTAATCCTAACGTACCAGAGAATAATTGGCCTGGGATTCTATCAATGACAGCAACAACATGACCTGCGTATAATGGTTTGTATTCATCGTTGATTTCTTCTTCTTCAACCAATAATAAAGATTGTCCTTCGACTTCAACATCATCGTTTTTCTTCAAAGTTGGACGTTGTTTCAATGAACCTTTTCTTTTCAAACCTTCATTGTCATTATTATTGTTAGCTAAGTCAGAACCGGATACTGAGGCGGCTTGAGTACTTGATGAGGATGGAGCAGAACTGGTTGAATGAGTAGATGCATCGTTATGAACATCGTCAACTGATTCTTTGGAAATGCTACCTGAAATCGAAGCTGAAAATTGATGATCTTTTCTTCTCTTTTTTTCTTCTTTTTCTCTCTTTGAAGACCAAACTTCATCAACACTCAACAACTCAACAGCGACTAAATCGCCTTCCAAAGCTCTATTTCTGTCTTTGGAACCACAGATAAAAATATCAGCATCAAGTAATCCATCAGTGGAAACGTAGGCATCTGATCTGTTCTTCTTGTTGACTCTTAATGTACCAACAACAAGACGACCTTCGGCAACAAGTTCTGGGATCGATGATTGTGGTAAATATGGAGCAAACAATGATTTTCTACCATTCTGTTGGTTGTTACCACCTTGTTGATTTTGAAAGTTAGCAATTGATGAAATTGAGTTATTACCACCATAAGAGCCCCTTGAGCGATGACCTGGGGTAAAATAGTTTTGATGTGTTGTATCATTGTCATATGATAATTGTTGCTTGGATGGTGATTGCTGTCTTCTCCAGTTGGAATTGATGTCTGAATTGTTGCTGTTACGTGAGCCACTTCTGTAATGCCCTGATTGGCGACGTTCATGGAAGGTTGTTGGTGGTGGCAATAAATCGTTAGGATTCAAGAATTGGTTGCTGTTAGAAGGTGGGGCCGGTGGGAACTGGAATGATCTTGTAGGAGATGAAGAATTGGCCTGTGTGGATCTTGATCTTGAATGGGATGGGTTTCTAGACAAGGATGAAGTGCTTGGTGGTTCGAGTGGTGTTGGAGGGAATTTGAAACTGTTTTGAGATGTTGATGTTGATGATGAAGCAGAACCGGATGATTCGTTTAGCGGTTCCTCCTCGTTGAAATCCTTGCCGGCTCTTTGTGCCTGGACTTGTGCAGCTGCTTTCTTAGCCTCGTTCAAGCCCAGTGAGTGTCTTCTGTTGTGGCCTTGAGGCTGTCCTTGCTGAACCAGACTTGGCGTTGAATCTTGACAGTTCGCTAGTCCTTGTGCAGGTGGAGGTGGGTTAGCTAGGTTAAATCCTGGCGGT
>JAKTZZ010000054.1:0-43069 GCA_030579035.1 Gotozyma siamensis
TGAAGATGAGAAGGAGCTGGACATCATGGTTCGACAAGATCAGGCGCTGTTGAAATATTTATTCAGAGAATACGTTTCTTAGACGTCAAAGAATCAAGAGCTATTGAGGAGTTTGCTAATCAGATATTTTTTTCATCAGAGATTATTTAGTGCTAATATGATTTATAGATGCGATTTGATCAATTTGAGCTTTGTAGGGTGTTTCGTCTTACATATTGAGACGTTGTAGTGAATAAAAACAATTGATACTATATCACTTCAAAAGAAACCTCTTCGCCCCGGTGATATTACGAGGCACCAGAAACATGAAACCCATCTGGTTCAGAAGAATGCTTCTGTGAGCAAAAGTGATGGTTCTTACCTGTATATCTGAATTTGTACAGTCTGAGTTGAGCTTCGAAATTTCAGTCAGAAATGAGAGATCGGGGTGGCTACATTTGGTACACAGATCAATGTACATTACTGATCGAGGTCCAAAGATTGTACGATGCCTGAACACTGGTGTTACATTAATTCGATTTTGTGATTAAATAGTGGACCATTATCAATATTATTATCGAGATGAACAATTGAGAATCCATTCAGGAAACTGATAATTGAGTCACATTCTGACCGTTACTTCAATTAATTTGAAGAACTTTTTCGAAAATTAGAATTTAAACAAAATTCACAAGGAAAAAAAGTATATGACAGATAACTTCTACTACTCATTGCTAAAGTAGCTAGTGTTAATCAGAATATGGCACCCACTCACACAATCTCCTTTCCACTCTCCCGATATTTGGACTCTCTCCATTGACATCTACATCTCCGGTACGGCCACATTTTTCTCCAGAACTTTCGCGAAAACTCGCGAATCACTTTCACCAGTTTATATAAATTTTTTTTAAAATCGATGAGCCTTATTGCTGTCACACTCTTAAGTATCAACACTCATAAAAATGTCCTCATTTGACGCTGAAAACGCTGAAAACTTGGAAGATATCGAAAAGCAATTTGCTGTCAAAGCTGTGCATCAAGCAGAAACATACTGGAACTTACTTAGGGCCATTCCAGGATCCAAACTGAAATTAACTAAATTTGATGATGAAATTTATGAAAAATTAATTGAAGATTTCCCAGAATTTGCCAATCCTGAAGCTGCTTTAGAAATAAGTGAAGAATCAATGAAATCCGTCACTGGTAAACCAAAATGGAGAAAATTTTGTGAAAAATTTAAACAAATTGAAGATTATAATTTTGGTACGTTGTTAAGAGTTAGATCTGATGCTGAATATGGTCAAGAAACTACAATTTTTGTCGTTAGAATACAGTTTTATGCTATTGAAATCGTTAGAAACAGAGCTGGTTTGAATGACTGGATTAAAGGTTTATAAGTGCAAACCACAAAAGAATGAAAAAAGTTCAAATCAAATAATTGTATATTAATGTAACATAATAGAGTAGTCACATTCTTGTAGAAAAAATGACATTTTTTTTTGTACAGGTTGGGGTTTTGAGCGGAATAATTTAAGCGAATATAGACAGGGATGGTTCAGTGTTTATGGGTATGAACTGATCCATCAGCATGAGTATGTGATTGAGTAGATTCTTCAATAACTGGTTCTTCAGCTTTTGGTTTTTCAACTTCTTCTTCTTCTTCAACTGGTTTTTCACCAACATATTCAATGGTGACACTTCTTAAGTTGTCAATGTTTGAAATCAATTGTTTTTTGATATGTTGAGAAACAATTTCAAATTCATTAATGTCAAGGACGTTATCCCATCTTTGTAAAGGAGCTTCTAAGATGATCTTGGCATGAACATTTGGACCAGATGTCAATAAAACCAATTCTTTACATTGATATTTCTTCTTTGAGTTGTTGTTGGATAACAGTTTTGATAATAAATCTTGTAATTTAGTTTCAACTTCAATGTATCTTTCATCAGTTTTTGGAACTGATCTATCCACAAGTTCATTAACTGCAATAACAATCCCTTTGAAACCGGCTTTAATAACCAATGCAGAGACTAATAACCCACCAACAGCATCCAATGAAGAAATATGTAAGAAATGACCAGAAGTGATGGTGACTAAAGCGACTAAAGAAGTCAATGAATCAACTCTATGATGCCATGCATTAGCTAACAAGACTTTTGAATTTGTTTGTTTAGCAACTTTAGAAGTGGCTCTAAAGATCCATTCTTTAGCAACGATAGAAGCACCAGCGATCCATGCGGCATTAACATCCGTCACATCATGTGCATGCGCATGACTATGACCATGACCAGCTGATAATAGATGGATATGATAAGCGTTCAATGTCTCAATAAGAGTATGTGGGATAACTGGACCTACAATGTTGACTAAAGAGGCCCAACCAATGGATAAACCAGCCATTGTCAAAATAGAACTGACGGCTAATGAACCAACAGTTTCAATCTTACCGTAGCCATGTGGGAACTCTTGGTTTGGTCCCCTGGCTGCAAGACCAACCGTACCCAAAGTCAAGAAATCAGAAACTAAATCACTAATGGCATGAACAGAATCAGCCATCAACGCTTGTGAATGGAACACGATCCCACCGACGAATTTACCAGTGGCCATACCCACGTTGATCAACAGTCCGACCCAGGTGATTCTAACACCTGGGTTTTCCCAGAATTGTTTTCTATCGAGGACTAATAGTTTGTTAGGACCATGGGAATGATCGTGGTCATGAGCAAGAATCTTCCCGAAAGTGTATGAGTCGTTCGTCTCTGTCTCAGACTCTCTGAGATGGACGTGGTCGTGGTCCTGGAGGTCAGCGAATGGCTCGTCAGCAGCAGCACCTGGAGGCCCGTGTGAATGAGAGTGTGAGTGGCCCTGTGAGTGGGAGTGGGAGTGCTTGAGCAGCTGAGCGGAGTGGAGAAGACGCATGGCGAGAGGGGCCCGCTGCGTGTGGAGGGAGACGCGCCCACAAGAGCGCAAGAGGCCGATTCTGAGCATTGTTGTAGGTGATATTAATTGTATGGAGTGGGTGTTTTGAAGAGTTTTTATAGTGAAAAACAGACCCCTCAGTGAATGAAAAAAATCGGTGATTAGCATAGGATTCCGAGTGTTAAATCCGGGGTTAAAAGTCCGAAACAATAACTACAATTAGTTGATGATTGTACTGCTATTAGAGCCAGTGCTTGTATTATTCTGTCAGTTGTTTGTATCAGTTGCATCACCTGAGTTACCAATTGCCGCACTCGCAATCTGCGCCACCTGGAAGCTGCCCATCGGTGGCAGAACGGACTCATTAACAGTGACATTAGAATCATTAGACACCACAGAAGTCTGGCTCAGATCAGTCGACTGTGACCCGCCAGGCGTCTCTGTAACTGGTGCTGGTGTTCCTGCCTCTTTAACTTTCCGTTTTCTCTTTGTCTTCTCGCTGTTTTCGACTAATGGTGGAGGCTCATCACAATACTGATCTCTTTTCCAAGCTTCTAACCGTAATTCGTTATACTCTGGCAACAACAACACGTATGAACCTTGAAGTTTTCTGAGTATGAATTTCAATTCTTCTAATGAAGCATGAGTAAACTTTGAATCTCCTTCTTTCTCAGGTTTGAACTTCTCTTGTAAAAATGTTCTAAATTCATGTCCGGTTTTATATATCGCAACAACATCTTTTAATTCATCAGGACGTACCACAAGTTTATACGAATCTTCGATCAGTGAACCAATGTCTTCTAATCGTGGACTGCTGAACTCTTTAGGGTATTGAACCCTATAATCACAAATCGTACACACATATTTATCAACATCTTTAGTTCTACCTCTTCCTAATTTCAAACATTTGCAATGATACCATTCATTACATTTTTCACAACAAATCATGATTCCACTTTCTGGATATCGACAAAGACAATACAATGAATGTTCTTGATTTGATGCTTCATAACTATCCTTCAGATCTAATGAATGACGTGCCCTGTCCAGCACGGTTGTGAGATGTGATTTAAGGATACTGAAGGGTGCGTTGGCTTTCCCAAAGACTCGTTTGCATGATCTCATCCAATCTTCTGCTTTTCTTAAATCAAGATCAACTTTCTCGATAAGGCTGAATTTTTCAGGACTTAATTCTTTGGATTGATCAATTATGCCTCTTGTTGCTGAATAACTTGCCCTTGTATCATTTTCATCACCACAAAGGTATGTCACTAGGGAGTAATTGTCTTTGTAATCCTCGGTGTTTCTTTCCATGAGTTTGGCTGATTCTTCATACATGTGTGTAAGGAATGTCTTTTTAGCTTCATTTGAAGCTTCATGACGTTGTTTCAATTCAGTCAACAATGTTAATGATTTTGAATCGACTGGATATTTAGTAAGGATTTTCAACATTTCATCAACTTTCCAAATGTTTAACTTTGTAGAATTGTTGATTTCATAATTGATTTTGGCTTTGAAATAAGAACCAACATTGACTTGATCTTCAAGGAATTTAATCATTGGAACATCCTTCTTGGTGCCGACTCTATAACCTTCTTCCAACAATCTTGAGTACGTTTCTAGTCTATTATCATCAATATGTGGATCTTGTCGTAATGATTCATATTCATCAAGCAATCTTAGTCTCGAGGCAATCTTATCCAAAACCTCAACAGATTTTAAATCTATACCATATGATTTACCAACATCTAAAATTTCTTCAATTTCTGATAATGAATGATCTTCATTAAGGAAATTTTCAACAAGTTTTTCAAAATCATTAATTTTTTCATATAATTCATAAATTTGATCAAATTCAGGTATCGTGAAATCAAGACTTGGTATTATTTTAACCAAATCGTTCAATACGGATATATCTAATTCAGTTGAAGTGTTATTCCCATTGGAATTAGGAGATCTTTTGTTTCTGGTCTTGGTACTCTGTTTGGCAGATAATAACTCTTGTGCCCTTTCGACCCATATTGAATTAGCCTCAACATAATCAGATATCCATTTGACTTCTTTGATATCGATTTGAAGTTTTTCTGCATCAGCAATCAAACTTTTCAATGTTTTCAAAGATGGTTTTTCATATGTGATTTCATTAGATGATGCTGATGATTCAAGTTGAAGTAAATCTTGACATTTTTTTAACCAATCTTGTGGAGATTGAGAAAAAGTGTTTAGAACTTTTGATAAACTTTTCAATTTTTCATCAGTTAAATAAATTTGCATTTCAAAAGTTCCATAATTTTCGAAATGTGCAGGACTGAATGATGTACCTCCATTTTCCAATTGTTTTAAAAAATTTTCAGAATCGATGTGAAATTCATCCTCGTTATCTGTAAACACTAATTTTGTAGGAAATTCATTCTTCAAGGTATCATCAGCAATATAATCAAATTTATTAGGACCAGTCTTTAAAAGTGAAAATGCAGATTTTAATTTTGATCTTTTTTGAATTTCATTATCAACAAACGTTGTGAAATCTTTTTGAATTTTTTTCAAAAGTATTGAATTTTTAGATTCTTCAACAATGTTGATTAATAGTTGAAAATATGAAAAATTAGGCAATATATAATGGGTTTCCAACCATTTTTGTGCTTTTAATGCATGTTTTAACCATTCAAAAGTTGCAAAATTGACACCTTCACTGATTGATGAGCCCAATGAAACAGTAGCTGAATAAGTCTCTGGGAATTTAATAATGAATTCACCAGGTTTTTGAATCACGTATTTAACATTAATATTGTTGGCCTTGAGGACAGATGGTTCAATTAGATAATTAGTGTTGATATTTGATGAAAATTTTGATGATTTATGATCATATAATTTATCAAATTTATAATTGCTTGTGCTCGTTCTATTGATTGTATTGTTATCACTTTCTTTGAAACCTTCAAAAATATCAGATATTATTGGATCTTTAGGGAATTCATTAAACATATAGCCATTTGTAGAAGCTTCAACTGATTCTTTTATTTTATCAGAGACTAATGATTCGAATCTCTCTCTATCTTTTTGATCTATGAAATACCAAACCTTATTGGCTCCAATGTGTAAATAATCGGCATAGTATAAGAAATGATCTTCAATTCTCCAATTTCCAACACTATGTAATGTATTAATGTTGAGGTTCGTTCTAGTGATTGAATCATTTTCAGTGTTTAAATATCTTAGAATATTTTTTTCATGAAGTGGTATATTGTTTAAATTCCAAGGATGTAAGATCTCATCTTTTGAAGAAGTAGTAGAGTTTAATGTGGCAAAACCTGAACCGTATTGAATAGATGGTAAATTTTGAGCAATTTCAAAATTGAAATCATTTGCCTTATTAGTTATCAATTGCCAAAATTGTTGAATTGATTTATTATCTTGTTCAAAAGTCGTAGGTTCAAGATCTTTCATATGGGCCTGGTAAAACTCTTTAAATGTGTAATGTTGACTTATTTCACTTGATGGATATGGCATATCTTGCACTTCCATCCCTTTATGCCAAAATCCAAAATCATATAATACTGGTAACGATGATGAATCAGTTGTGGTTATACCTTGAACTTCTGCAGTATATGAATCAAAATTGGAATTTAAGCCTTTTGATTTTAAAATATCCTTGGGTCTGATGAATACGTGTCTTGAATTACCAATCAATGGAGTGAATGATGAGTTTTGTAGTTTTGGCTTTTTGGAAGGTTTAGGTTCCGTTGAAGATTCTATCAGTGGTCTTTTGTTTGCTCCATTAAGAACTTCCGATGATTCTATTTCAGTAGTTTCGACTGGTTTTATTTCAGTAGATTCCGTTGGTTTCTTTTCAGTTTCACCACTTAATTTGGAATTTTCAAGATTGTCATAATCTAGAAGTATCTTAGTGTATGCCAATTTCAAAGATGAAGATAAAGAAGTCATGATCCTTCCCGTGTATCCCAACTCTCTTCCGATCTGTGCCCATAATTTCTTCTTACAAACTCTTTCAAATCCACCCCTTTCACGAACAGAGTTGCTTAATTTGTACAAATCAAGAACTCTCTTGTCAATGGAAGGAAGTCTAACAATGGGAGTGTTGCTGGTATAGTGATACTTGAGCAGTGATTTGTAGAAATCCATCTTCTTGTTGTTGTTGTCTGCTAATTTGGTCTGTTTGACTGTGGCGAATGAGAAATCAGCAAAGTTGGATAGTGAATCTGGTTTGAATGAATTTGGTGGGATGATCTTGACTGCTGATTGTTGGTTATCGGACAGTTGTATGCGCTGGATGTAGGCGTATGGGTCTTTGAACTCGTCTTCTGTTGGGTGGTATGTCTTTATCTCTGTGAGTTGGTCGAGTGAGTGGGTGGTAAAATTTGTCTCTGATTCTTTGATGGTGTCTGTCTCTTTGATCTCTTCCACTGTCTCTTGTGCTTTCACTGGTTCTGGTGGTTCCTGGCTCGCCTGGCTGGTCTCCACTGGCAAGATTGTACTGGACTCCACCAAGTCCTTGGGCACTTCACTGGACATGAGTCTCTCTCTATCTTTATAGTGAAAAGGAAAGTGTATGTAATACTGGTGTAATAATATAAATACCAGTTTAACAGAAATATTTTTCATGCAATCAATATTCAACATCAAATATCAAAACTAATAACAGCACCAACATTACCACAACACTACATCAAAACTACAACTAATTTCAATCATAATGGCTTCAGTGTATTAAAGCTCCTAAAACAAAACCAGTGTCAATTAACTAAAGACGACTCACAAGTTGCGGTTCACGTACTTGTCGCCCTGGCCCTGTCTGCTGAGGTCCGTCTCGCCTCTGAGCCCAGAGCCGCCCGCCTGCGATCTCGTTTGGCGGGACCCTTGCTGGTGCATCCCAGCGTCAAAATCCTCCCCAGTGTCACGGGCCTGCTGGTGCTGGCCCCTCGCGTTACCGCCTAGCGCTCCGCCTGTGGTCTGGGAGACATCCTCTTGCCAGCCCGCCTCCTGCTCGTAGTTGCCCGTGGAGGAGCCGCCGTAGCCCGCGTTCGACCCAGCGAGGTTGGCCCCCGTGTTGCGCGTAGGCTCCTGCTGGCCCAAGGCGGTTCTGCCAGAGTCGTACTCGTCGTCAATCATGCCGCCAGTAGAGTACTCTTGTTCAGACTGTCTGCCCTGGCCTTGGCCGGATCTTTGAGAGCCCTGTTGGCGGGATCCCTGTTGGCCTTGTCTTCTGGAAGTGTCAGACTGGTCCTTGTCGTCGTGTCCTTGCAACTTGTTGGAGATTTTATCGATGATGTTTGACATTTTGAATAGATTTGATAATGAGATATCACTTGTACAGATCAAAAGAGAGGAAGAGAGAGAGAGTATCGACATTTTGCTGCTACTTATACCCCAGAGAGCCCCCAATTTCAGGTTGTGTTATAATTAACTTGCTTGCTACTTCTCCATTATTCTAGTTTCAACCAGTTACTTAACCACGAGTAAAAAGAAAAGCATTGATCTCACTACGATTTGTTCCTTTCGTCACACGTTGAAGTCAGTGAGTGTCAGCTTGCAGATTTTGCTCTCAATTGACACATTCCACATAAGCAATGAAGGAGGCACATGGTCTGATTACTCCATCTTCACTCTACTATTGCTTCAAGAAAAATGTGTCAAAACTTCGAAAAATTTCCATACAGAATAATAATGTAGTCATAATGTGTCTTCATAAACTTATACAGTGGATTAAGGGATTAAATGGATTAATTTCTAGTGCAAACTCAATTCTTGACGTAGTCATCGTATGTCTTCTTTGCCTGATCCAATATCTTATCTTCATTCTTGTCATTATTATCCACTTTAGACGTATCAGAACCACCAGCAGAACCACCAAAATTCTTAGAATTGTCTTTTAAATTTTGTTCAACTTCATGAGCTTTGTCTTCACCTGCTGAATCTTTCACTTTTTGTTTAAAATCTTCCATAGCCATTGTTAATTCGGAGCAATCTTTACTAATTTTCCCATTTTTTTCCACCATTTGATTGGCCATGGATTCCTATTTATATTAGATTTTCAATAAATAGCAATCGTCATAATAATTATATCATTGCACGAAATAATACGCATAAAGAGTGATGAAAAAATTACAGTATTAACAAACAAAGTCAATCAATTGCTCTTATAGAAGTTTGAAATTTACAATGGCTCACCAAATCCAGCACCACCAGGGGTCTTGATAACAACTCTATCACCAATTTCAACCTCACATGTGTTTCTCCCACCAATATTAATTACATGTCCATCTTTCTTGATCCATAAGTTAAGCCCTCTTGCACCATTTTCACCACCATACAGACCTTGTGGTTGATTAACCCTTCTCTCACTAAGAATACTAACTTTAACCTCTTGTCTGAATTCAATATCTCTAATGACACCATCACCACCTTTAAATTTGGCTTTTTGACCACCACTTCCCTTTCTTATGGAATACTCTCTCAAGATAACAGGATAACGTTTCTCAAAAACTTCAACATCAGTCATACGGGTATTGGTCATGTTAGTATGAACACCATCTGTACCATTCCAACCATTTCCGGCACCGGAACCACCACCAATAGTTTCATAATAACCAAACCCTTGCTTATAATTACCATTGGCATCATTACCACCAACACCAAAAGTTAAATTATTACAATCACCTTGAGAATCAGCTTGAATTTTGAAAGCTTTTAATATAACATCAGTGACTCTTTGTGAAGTCATTACATTACCACCAACAACAGCTGCATTTTTCAAAGGTGATAAAATTGAACCTTTTGGAATCATAATTTCAACTGGTTTTAAACAACCTTGATTTAATGGAATGTTTTCATTAACCAAACATCTTAAACAGTATAATAACGCAGAATTCGTAATTGCTTCAGGTGCGTTTAAATTACCATACATTTGCTCCGAGGTACCAGTGAAATCAAAAACACTCTTATCATCACCAATTGTAACTTTCAATTTAATCTTGGATCCTTCATCCATGAAATCTTCACTATGGAAAACAGACTGTTGGAAATTTTCACGTAATTCTAATAATCTCTTATGAACAGTTATGGCAGCATTATCTTGAATTGCATGCATATAAGTCATTATAACATTCAATGAGAATTCATTAACTAGGTTATTAATCAATGAAATACCCTTTTGATTTGCACTGATTTGAGATTTTAAATCACTTAAATTATCACTCAAACGTCTTGTCCCTGATGATCCTGGGTATTTACCTGGTTCAATCAATAAAATCTCAGTGATCCTCTCTTCGTTAAATTTCCCCTGTGAGACTAAAAGTTCAGAATATATAGCCGCACCTTCTTCCCATAAGTTTTTGGAATTTGGTGGCATTGAACCGGGTAAGATTCCACCAATATCGGCATGATGGGCCCTTGATGCAACATAAAAGATAATTTCATCGTTTTGGAAGGCCGGTGTAATCACTGTAATATCAGGAAGATGTGTCCCTCCTGTCTCTGGATGATTCGACACAATAACATCACCAGGTCTTAACTTGCCCTTCCATAATTCTGCTTGTTTTCTAATACAGGTAGACATGGAACCCAAGTGGACAGGGACATGAGGCGCATTTGCGACAAGTGCACCATCTGAATCAAATAATGCACATGAGAAATCTAATCTTTCTTTCACGTTGGTAGAGACGGAGGTCTTACGCAATTGATTACCCATTTGTTCAGCAATGTCCATGAATCTATGACTGAAGATTGATAATAAGATAGGATCAATGTTGGAAGTATCGACTTTGGTTTGTGAGGAGTCTGTGTGAATCTTGATAAAGATGTGGGATGATAAGATCGTGGCGGTGGCATGTGGTGGAATTAAGTTCGTTTGAGTATCATCGGCGATTATGGCTGGTCCTTCGATAAAATCACCAATTGATAAGTTTTCAAGTCTGAAGATTGGCGTTTTGACTCGACCATTGTTTTCAAAATAAACATCTTTGAAAAAATCAATGGTTTTGGAAGTATCTTTATCAATCTTGTTGATTTGGATTGAGTTTAATTCATCATCAATTGAAGATTTGTTTTCAAGGAATGACAATTCAGAAGAATTACCAATTGCTCTAATTCTAATATCATCAGCTAAGATGTCTAAATTTTCAAAAATGAATCCAAATTCTTTCTTATGTAAATCCAAGAAATCTCGCTCAAATGACCATCCTGAACTTTGTTTAATCATTAATGGTGATTCCATACCTTTATATCTCAAATTTAAAAACTTTTCAAATTTTAAATCTGATTCTTTAAACCCATGAGCCAGTAATTTCTCCTTTGCAATACTTTCCAAAACCTGGAATCTTGCCTCAATTTTGACTTGACTTGATTCATCATTCAACAAAAATGAACTTGGTTCTTGAACTTCTTCAACAACATCAGCTAAAAGGATCCCATAAGCTGACAACACAGAGGAGAATCTATGTGATATGACTTCCTTAATCCCTAAGGATTCTGCAACTGCAACTGCATGTTGACCACCAGCACCGCCAAACGTCACTAATCGATGTTGAGACACGACATGCCCCTTAGCTTCAGTCAATTGTCTGATTGGTTTAGCCATTGCCTCATTGGCGACTTTTATAAAACCATATGCAATTTCATCAATTGATAAATCAGAATCAAGTTCTTTGTTAATCACACTTGCAATCTCATTGAACTTAACCACCGCAGCTTCAATGTCTAAAGATTCATCCTCATTAGGACCAAAGATCTTTGGGAAATATTCAGGCAATAACCTACCCAGGATCAAATTAGCATCAGTCACAGTCAATGGACCATTTTTTCTATAACATGCCGGACCAGGGTGTGAAGATGCACTTTCTGGTCCAACTACGAACAATCCATTCTTCCAAAATAACCGGGATCCACCACCTGCTGCTACGGTATTGATGTCCAATTGTGGAGATTGAATAGTTATTCCAGCAGTGGTGGTTTCAAACACATGTTCGAAAGATCCACCATACCGTGAGACATCTGTAGAAGTACCACCCATATCGAACCCAATTAATCCAATTGGATTGTTGTCGTTGAAGCAAGTTTTGGAATATCCGACAACACCACCTGCTGGGCCGGACAGGATTGCTCTTAAACCGGAGAATTTAGTAGCGTCGACTAAACCACCGTCTGATTTCATGAATTCAATCTTGGATTGATTTTGAGAGTGAAGACCAGAGGTGAAACCGTTTAAGTATTTCTCGATTTCTGGTGTCAAGTATGAATCAACAATAGATGAGTTAGCTCTGGGGATTAATTTGATCATTGGTGTTAGTTCTGAAGATAATGAAATGTGTGTGAATCCAATCTTTTCAGCAATTTTACCAACAGCTCTCTCGTGATCTGGGAAAGTGTATGAATGTAAGAATGCAACACCAATAGATCTCACACCCGATGCGTACAACACTTTCAATGAAGATTCAACCTCATCCAAATTTGGTTTTTGTAAGACTCTAACAGTTTCACCACTTGATCCAACAACTAAATCATCACCATTAGCCTCTGTCTTTATAAAGTCAGGATCCTCAGCGAAATCCTCTAATGTGACCCTCTCATCGACTTCAATGACAGTCTCATACAACATCTCGGGTTTCTTGATATTCAATTCAAATATCTTTGGTCTTGTTTGATCACCAATCACCAAACAGTCCTTGAATCCCTTTGTCGTAATCAGAGCACAGCGTTCCCCCTTTCTCTCCAACAATGCATTCGTGGCGACTGTAGTTCCCATTCTGATTGACTCAATGGTGGAAGTGTCCAATTGTGTGCCTCTTTTGATCTTTGTGTTGGTGAATTGTTCCAATATACGACGAATCCCTTCTAATGGGGCATCATCGTAGTTGGAAGGGTCAACAGAGAGAAGCTTTATGACGAGGTGCTCGTCCGTGGTGGGGTTGTACCCGATGCAGTCCGTGAACGTCCCGCCCCTGTCAACGGCGATCTTGAACATTTTGCGTAATTCAATTAGGTTGTTAGGAGATTTAGTATTAGTTATTAGTCAAATAAAATGGAGAGTTGACGGGATTCGAAACCCGTGATATCTAACACATTCAAACGATATTTGAACAATAGAAGAGCATTATAGTGGATTTAATGTCCTTTTTTGAGAGAACAATGTTTAAAAAACAAGTGTTAGATCGCTTTGAGAGACACTTCTACAATGCTATCAGTCATTACATCAGGCATTATTTATACAAACTCGTTTCTGTAGTTGTGACGTTTCAAACGATCCTTCATCCTGTTCTTTGAAGGTGATGAAGTCAAAGAGGGCTGCTGGGAGGCAGAAGTGTTACTAGCAGTACCAGCCTGAGAATGGGCCTGTGCTTGTGAGCTGAAAGAGTACTGTCTTCTGTACTTGTTCATATCAGGTCTGTATTCAGCACGTTGGTGGCCATTACTCTGCTGTTGTTGATACGACTGTGGCTGATCGTGTGCCTGTGACTTGCTGGAAGGTTTCTGCTCAACATGGCCCAACCACTCCGGGTATCCCCTTCCTTGTTCCGTGTAATGATGGACCAAGGCTTTGTGTATGAGTGTTGATTCGGGAGAGTCTCCGTCGTGTTCCGATCGCAGCGAGAGTCCGCCGATCGAGGTGGTGATGCTCTTCGTCGAGGTCTTCACTTTGCCCCAGAACGAGCTCTTAATCTCCAAGTGGTTCATTATGCTCTTATAGTGTTGTTTCTCTATCTGTTTATGGTTGATATAATTAGCACAAAAATTAGTAGTGATAAAGACAGGGCCGCATAACCACTACAGTTACTACTATATTAACTTATTTCGCATATTTATCTCATTCATTTCATAAATGGTGCTCGAGTTGATCTTCTCCCACCACAGTCAGATCATCACCCCAAACAGCTTTAATGACATCGAAAAAAGTATCAACGTAGACGATCTCAATTCCTAATTTTTGCTTGACTTTCTTTTCTGGTTCTCCATATCCGTCAATAACGGCACCATTTTTCAAAAACTTGATCAATTCATCTTCATCATCACCATAGAACGTCTCGATTATATCTTTTCTGTTTAATTTAGGGATCAAAACTTTCTTGATATCGTTCTGTGATGCACCTAGAAGTTTCTCACCAATGCCACCAATAGGCAAGATCTTACCACGCAGGGTGATTTCACCCGTCATTGCAATGTTTGAAGCAACTGGTTTATTCAAAGCGATGGATAAGAGCGCTAATGTTATGGTTATGCCTGCAGATGGACCGTCTTTTGGGATTGACCCCATTGGGACATGAAGATGAAGTTCACTGTTATTAAAAATCTTCAAAACTTCCCTTGAATCAATATTGGTGATTAAATTTCTTGAGATTAAAGATTTGATAAAAGTTAAACCAATTTTTATTGATTCTGTTAATGTTTCACCAAGTCTACCAGTCATTATCAATTTTGGTGACTGTTGTTGTGAATCAGTTTTCAAATTCAATGATGGAATAGAAATGATTTCAAAAACTAATACTGAACCAGATCCGTCCGAGTTATAAGACAAGCCATTAACGACACCTTGTGGTTTGGAATATTTCGGATATGATAGAATATCTTTTGTGATTGGATGATTTGGTAATCCTAAATATTTAACCAATTTATTAGGTTCAACTTCATTCACAAATTCAGAACTGGATCCTTGATTGTTGGAAGCGACATATTCAACGGCTTTACCACGACAAATGGCTGCTATTTTTCTTTCTAAATTACGAACACCCGCCTCTCTGATATACTCCTGAATCAATTTCTTCCAAATTGTGTCTTGAATAATAACCGAATTTGGTGGTAATCCATTCAATTTAATTTGTTTTGGTAATAAGAATCTTGAACCAATTTGTAATTTTTCTTCAAATGTATATCCTGAAATCTCAATAATTTCCATTCTGTCCCTCAACGGTGCACTAATTGCACCTAACTCATTGGCGGTACACAGGAACAAGACACTTGATAAATCAACTGGGAACCCAATATAATGATCGGTGAAACTCCAATTTTGTTCAGGATCCAACACTTCCAATAATGCAGCTTCCGGATCACCATTAACACGGCCTGCTGAGTTGGAACCACCAGACACTTTATCAATTTCATCCAATAGGATCAATGGGTTCATGGATCCTGCTTTTCTAAGGGCATTGATTATCAAACCAGGTAATGAACCAACATAAGTTCTTCTATGACCACGAATTTCAGATTCGTCTCTGATACCACCTAATGAAACTCTTTGAAATTTACGACCTAATGAATCTGCAATTGATTTTGCCAATGAAGTTTTACCGACACCAGGAGGACCAACAAATAACAAGATTGGTGATTTGATTGAACTTTTCAAAGGTTTGGAAACTTTGGTTCTGGAATCTTGAGGGGTTTGATTTTGGTTGAAGCTTAGATTCTCTTGATAATTACCAATGATTATCTCTTCTGATTCTGATTCATCATTTGTGTTACCATCATCAGATTTACCATCTGCCAATTTATTCAATTCGTTGATCTCATGTAATTTCAATACTGAAAGGTATTGCAACAATCTCTTCTTGACATGATGTAACCCATAATGATCATCATCAAGATGTTTTGAGACTCTAGCGATATCAATTTGATTGAATGAAATGTATTGACCAAATGGAATGTCTAAGATAATATCGAAATAAGTTCTCAAGACTTGATATTCAGAATGTTGTTGGGGCATTTTTCTCAATCTGTTATAGTCTTTATTTAAGAGTTTAATCCCATCTGAATTGACGTCAAATGGTAACTTTGACATGAATTTATGGATTAATTGCAATTCATCATTTTGTTGATCTTCAGTTGAGGAGGAAGATCTGGAATTCCCAAGTGTTGTTGAACCTTTGCCTGATTTTAAGGCATCTAGTGAGAATCTGATAGATTTTAATTGATTTGAAATAATTTTGGATTTTTCAGAATCTGATGCATTTGAATAGAATTTTTCAACATAGTCGATTGATTCGTATAAACTTTTGAAAATGAAGTTAAATTCATTAATCAAACGTTTGAACAATTCTAATCTTTCTTCAACGATAAGTTTTGTCAAGTATTCATATTTTTCACCAGGTAAAATGGCAACCACCAAATCAATAATTTTTAAAAATTGTTCAGAATTTCTCTTGACACTAAATTGATCAAACGTGGTGTTAAACTTTTCAATCAATCTTTTCAATTTGACTGATGAATTTTTGTAATCACCTGAAAACTGGACATTAAGAGCATTTGCTAATGGTGATAATGCAAGACCATATTTCTTATTGCCATTGCCTTCAGGCTTATCACGAGCGTTAATGCTTGCAAAATCCGTTAAAAAGGTGTCAATTTTGTCAAACAATTCTTCCGATATCTTGTTGAACTGTTCAATTTCCGATCTCAAGTATGATTCATTCAACTTAACAGCATTAGAATAAACATTCAATTGTAATTCTCTCAAATTGTTCTTGAACTTGATCTTTTTTTCCTGATTCCAAATAATTTTACCTCTCGTTAAAGCTTGAAAAGTGAAGATTATATTATCTTTACCATCATTAGAAATCCCCACAATTCTGGAAACAGTAACGACTTTATCACCATCAGTAGGCAAAATCCCCATGATCAACCAATCATATGACATTTCATCACCACTAGCTTGATCAAAGAATTTTCTGAAAGTTTTTGAACCATTTATTGATTTATCACTGATAACGTCCAATTGTTCATCTTCATCAAGACCTTGTTTTCTCTTGGGGATTTTAACATTGGATATCAATAGATTGTTGATCTTGGTGTTTTTCTTGTAAAAATTCAAAAGGTTTAAGGCATCTGTTTCACCAAAGTTGATTCTGTATAAGATCCCAGGAATCAACACCACTTTTGTATTGGAGAGCTTGTATACTGGGAGCGTGAGGGTCGTCGACGCCGGCGTCGATTTGGAAGTGAGAGGGATGCCCATGACTGTAGACTTTTACACTCAACTGATCTGATTGCCTTGAAAGCCCTTGAGTCAACTAGCTAATGATTATAATAAAGGCAAAGGGTTCTATTGATAAGTTAATTGGAGTTTTATGCCACTATCCCGAGAACGGTAGGGCCCACAACCGAGAATTACATAATAGTCACGTGCCTAATCACGTGATATCTGCTCCCCACTCGCCCAATCGGGGAATTTCTCCTTTAATCCCGCTGGGGTCATCCTTTGTGCTGACTGACAAATGACGTCTTTTTATTGGCCAGGAAGGGGAATGTTTTAAAGAAGAGGGATAAGTAGAGTGAGTGGGAGGGATGGCGATTAGATACAGAGCTCTTAACTGAGCGTATTACACATTGTAGTGGTTGTTGTTGTTGGTGTTAATGATTGAAGAAGAAATTTCTCTTGTTCCCGCTACTCCACGGCAGCCTCACTAAGGGGAAAATGACCAACAAAGTGAGAGATTAACTACAGAGAAACCGGATCTCCGCTTGCCTCAATGACGATGACTCAATTGGAACTCGCTGTGTTTGAAAGTGTTTTGCTTCTGAACGTTTTCACCAATCAAGAAATCTTACGCGCAGACGGGTCTTGGTATTCCTGTCAACCGTTGCAACGGTCAAGAACTTTATCTCTCTGAAGTCTGATGCTCATGACTCTTTGCCACAATAGACTGCTTTCAATCCTCTTCCCTCTAACGAATCTCTCCGTATCTGGAATGTTTTTAGCCTTGCTCTTTTTTCCCATGGGATACGGCTGCGAAAAAACGAGTTGTCAAAGCAGATTCAAGGGCTCACGCTTAGTTAAGTCGACTAAAACAGCAGTTAAAACTCTGCCAAAGTTTCTTAAACTCGTTAGTCAGAATCCACTGAGTCACTCATTGTGATTCCAACTTGACTCATGCTTAGCGGTGAATTTCCTGCTGAGATTCACTGCAATTTCCTCAATTCTGAGCGTAAATCCCCATACTATTCAGATGCATATTTCTACAGTTTTTTTTCCAATTGACCTGACTACTTTGAGTCAAGGGCCAAATCTCACTATCAGTATGATTCAGGGAAATTTTTCATTAAGGCATTCTCTGTATTATAAATACCCGCGTGCGCCCTCCTTTTTCTCATTTCTGTTTTCTTTTAACATCTGCATTCATTTATCAACAACAGTATGACGAAACTAGATGGCCCTACAATCAGGGAATATGTGAAGACAAGATTCACAAAACTTATCCCTTCTAAGCAAAACATGATTGATGAAAAAGCTCATTTGAATCCATTCCCAGCATTAAAAGAAATGAATAGAAAACAATGGAATTTCTTTCTATTAGCATTCTTCTGTTGGACTTATGATGCACTTGATTATTTTGCCATTTCATTAAACGTCTCTAGAATTGCTGAAGATTTAAACAGTACGATAAAGCAAATAACATGGGGTATGACATTAGTTCTGATGTTGAGATCTGTTGGTGCTATTATATTTGGTTATTTTGGTGATAGATATGGTAGAAAATGGCCATTAGTTATAAATTTAGTGATGTTTGCAATTATTCAAATAGGTACTGGATTTGTCAAGACCTATTCCCAATTTTTAGGGGTTCGTGCTATTTTTGGTATTGCAATGGGTTCACTTTATGGTATTGCATCAACCACTGCGTTGGAACCAGCTCCTAAAAAGGCAAGATCTTTCCTATCTGGTGTTTTCCAACAAGGTTATGCATTCGGTTACTTACTTGCCGTGGTTTTCCAACGTGCAATCACCGATAATGAACCAAAACATACATGGAGATCATTCATTTGGTTCACATCGGGATTATCTGCATTGCTTGTCATTTGGAGAGTTCTTACCCCAGAATCTGATGAATTTTTACAACAACGTATGCATTTAGATAACAAAGGTTCAAATTTCCTCAAAGATGGTAAAAAGGCATTGAAATCATATTGGTTACAATTGATCTATATGGTTATTTTGATGGCTGGTTTCAACTTCATGTCACACGGCTCCCAGGATTTATACCCAACTTTATTAACCAAACAATTAAACTTCGGAGCTGATCGTTCAACAGTTACTAATTCAGTTGCAAACTTGGGTGCTATTGCCGGTGGTACATTATTTGGACATTTTTCCGGGTTCCTAGGTCGTAGATTTGCTATTGTCATTTGTTGTGTGCTTGGTGGTGCAATGATTTATCCATGGGCATTTGTTAGAAATTCAGGAATTAATGCAGGCGTTTTCTTTTTACAATTCTTCGTTCAAGGTGCATGGGGTGTTATTCCTGTTCATTTGTCAGAATTATCACCACCTGAATTCAAAGCTTTTGTCGTTGGTGTTTCTTATCAATTAGGTAATTTGGCCTCATCTGCAAGTTCAACAATTGAAACTACAATTGGTGAAAGTTTCCCAATTTATGATTCTGAAGGGAAAAAGAAAAATGATGTTTATGATTATGCTAAAGTGATGGCTATCTTTATGGGTTGTGTGTTTGCATTCGTCCTAATTGTTACTATTATTGGTCCAGAGAATAGAAATGCTGATATTAATTATGTCTTAAATGAAGAAGAAAAGAGGGAAATGGTTGAAGAAGGTAGAATTATAACAAGTCCAAACCGTGATGATTTGAGTATTGAAGGTAAAGAAAATATTCAAGAAACTGAATATTATGAACTTGAAGGTGGTGAACGTTCAACGAAGTGAGTGTTGTTTGTTCAGTGAGAGAAGTTTCTTGTTACGATTGTTTTTACCCTTATTTATTTATGAAATGTACATTCCTTTTATACCTATAATCTAATCAAGTAGCTAATGGTGTTTTTAGAAGTACGAGTACATGGTACTTGGTGGTCTTTTAGCTTCTTTATGGATTGTAATCGATCTCATCAAATTATTTCTAACCGAGGATTGATATGGATTATCACCAATCAATCGCATATAATCAGCAGAATTGACTCTTTTTGCTTTTTCTTTAATGGTTTGAGACTCTAACAGAAGTTGATCAATAGTTTTGTTGGTTATTGTGTCAGTTTCTTGATCATCCCCAGAAAGGTTTAACAATTTACCCATGATATCTTCTAACTGATCGTATTTAGATTGATTGGTTTTCAACGTATCAATATGTCGTTTGGCGTTTCCATCTTGATTCTCATAAATACTGGAGTTGTTATCATTGTTTATTCCGGCAGACTCAGCAGTAGACACATTATCATCATCAATTGATCTATCATAGTTCCCTCCATCAACTTTCTTCCACTTCGGATAATACAAACGATTCATGAATTTGGGCCTAGTATGAGCCTTAAGCAATTTTGCAATTGATGGAGAATCTTGGTCATTATACAGTTTAAGAATGTCTAAAACTGCCTTGTTATTGTAATGATCAGTGCTTAAACTCTTGACATAGTGGAATAATCTCTCCTGATTCTGTTTCAACTTGGAGCCCAAGGATTGGATGTTTTCCTTGATTGGGTATTCCTGGTATATTTTGACCAGATCACTGACTCTGCCCATGTTTACTGCTATGTGTCTATTACTTTTTGTAGTTGGTAGAATTAAATGAAGGCCATTTTGAGAAGTGTTAAGTGAGAAGATTCCCAGATGAGCGTTATTCACTCATACAACAGAAATACATATCAACATTAGTAACTACAATACAATATACTCTACTCAACAGTAACAGTACGCCCATCATAGTGGAGATTTGGAGATCACCACTCGATTTGTCAGAATTGTCAGCGTTAATTAATTGTGTCACTTTTTTGACACAAATTTCAGATTTCAGCCGAACGCCGAATGTGGAGGCCTCTGTATATAAAGAGCCTTAACAGAACAATGAGTTAGTTAGTAGACGGTAAGCCAAATGGACACATTGGACACTGCTAAACCGGAATTCGCCTACTCGGAGTCCAGCTCCTCGGATTTGGAGAGGGCCCTCGAGGTTGACGACGTCGAGGTCTCGCCAGAAGCCAACAGGGTGCTGGTACGAAACTACTCGCACCAGTACGGTGAGACTGCTGAGGATTTACACGAATTAAAGCACCTGTATGCCACCATTGGGATGGGGAAACCGTTCCCTGCGGACTTCCCCGACAAGGAAATGTACACTGTCTCGTTTGAAGGACCAATGGACCCAATACATCCGCATAACTGGCCATTCAGGAAGAAAGTGCTCATTTGTATGGCTTTGGCATTCAGTACTGGGGTCATCTCCTTTGGTTCGTCTGTTTATTCGCCAGTGATTGGTGAAGTCGCTAGGAAGTACGACGTGGGGACGGTTGTTTCGTCGTTGGGTGTCTCGCTATACGTGTTGGGATTCGCTATGGGTCCTATCGTATGGGCACCAATATCTGAGTTGATTGGTAGAAGGGTTGTGTTGTTAGTATCTGGGTTTGGATTCATGTTATTCCAATTTGCTTGTGCAACGGGGAAAGACATCCAGACGATATTGATAACTAGGGCAATGGCAGGGATGTTTGGATCTGCAAGTTTAGTGGTTGTGCCTGCATGTTTTGCAGATTTGTTGGATAATAGATATCGTGGGATTGTGTTGCCTATCTTCACAATGAATGTGTTCTCAATGCCGATTGTATCACAGGTGATTGCGGGTTTCATTGCACATTCATACCTGTCATGGCGCTGGACTCAGTATATTACTGGGATATTGGCAGTTCTTGCATTAGTTGCATTGTTCTTTGTGGAAGAGACTCATCATCCTATAATATTGGTGAATAAAGCCTCCAGGATCAAAAAGGAAACAGGGAATTGGCTTATCCATGCTCCTCATGATGAATTCCAAATGAGTCTTCGAGATATTGTTGAAAAGACGTTGACTAGACCGTTGATCATGTTAGTCAGGGAACCAATCATCCTCTTAGTTTCTATTTATACTGCCTTCATTTATGGGCTCTTGTACATGTTACTATCAGCGTACCCTATTATGTTTGGACCCGGTGGATATGGAATGAAAGGTGGTGTTATGTACCTACCTTACCTTTCTATTGTCATTGGTATGTTTTGTGCAGGATTGTGGACCATTAAACAAAATGATTCTTTTGTTGAATCGATGAATAAGAACAATGGTAAACCAATCGCTGAAGAAAGATTACGACCCGTGTTTGCAGGTTCAATCGCGTTCCCAATTGGATTAATATGGTTCACTTGGTCAGGTAATTATCCAGATAAGGTTCATTTCATGGTACCTACCGTTGCTGGATTATTCACAGGTTTTGGATTGTTGACTATCTTTAATGGAACAGTCGCGTATGTGATGGACTCATACTTGATGTTTGCAGCTTCTGCATTAGCTGCGAATACGTTTATGAGAGCAGGTGCAGCTTGTGCGTTTCCTTTATTTGCCCCAATTATGTTTAAAAAGATGGGGATAAATTGGGCTGGGTTGATGTTGGGATTGTTTGGGATTTGTTTGATACCTGTTCCGTTCTTATTCTTCAAGTATGGTCATCGATTAAGAGCTAAATCTGTATACTTGAGTCAGATGAAATAATGAAGTAATGATTTATGTTAACGCTTACAAAAGTGTAGTTATCCACATAACTTTTTGCTATATTAAAAAAGTTTATACAATGTACGGATCTTAATCTCTTCTTGGGGATCTTGATCTAGAAACTGGTCTTTCATCTCTTGTTTCTTCTCTTTCATCATCTCTTCCTCTTCCTGAATATCTACGTTCTCTTCTTTCATCACCATCGGTTCTGTCCTCACCTCTTTCTTCACCTCTTCTGTCATCACCTCTTCTGTCATCGCCTCTTCTATCGTCACCTCTTCTGTCATCTCTTCTGTCACCTCTTCTTGGTGGGTATCCACGATCTCTATCTCTGTAACCACCTCTTGGACCATCATAATCTCTTCTTGGAGGACGACCATAGTCTCTTGGTGGAGGACCATATGGGTCACGGCCATATCCATAATCGTCATAATAACCACCACGTCTTGGAGGTGGCATATCGTAATAACCACCTCTTGGTGGTTCATCGTAATAACCTCTTGGACCGTCGTAATAACCTCTTGGTGGACCTCTTGGACCCCTGCCTGGACCACCACGTCTTTCACCACCTCTACGTGGGACTGATCTTGCCCATTCAACTAATAATTTTGAAGATTCATCCAAAGAGAATGGTTTTCCGTTTAATTCTTGAACTGCAGTTTCTGCATCTTTTAATTCTTGATATTCGACAAATGCATAGGCTGGTCCTTCTGGGGATTTGGTAGGCGGTAAGTCAATGCTGACAACTTCACCGAATCTTGAAAAAATGGTGTGTTAATAATAATTGTTCATATGTTGATGTTTGAGGGTGAGTGGTTGATTGTTGAATGAAGAGGGTATTATTTTGTTGATTGGACCTCTGTTTTGTTTAGAACAAATTGGAAAGGACACTGCATGGTGTTTGTGCACCATGGGGTCTGTTCTGTGTGTGTTGATTATTGATTGGAGTTGGATTGAAGTCTTGAGTCAAATTAGTTCCATCAGATATACACAACTAGAGAAATCAGAATAAATAGGGTACATGGCCAGTGATCAAACCTCAAAGGACTAATCCACGAGAAGATCAAATAACCAGCACCAGTCTTAAAGACCATCAATAAAAATACAATCTTCTTCAACAAAGGATACATACTTTTCGAAATCAGTAGCCAGGTCCTCGGCGAGGGTGCCCTTGGAGAAGCCTGCTGGTGTTAATATTAGTTCATGTGAGTGTATACACAGAGTACTTACCACTGACGTATAGCGTGTTCTTGACTCCCATTATCAATGTTCTATTAACTAATACTAACAACTCACAACTAATTGTTGATTTGATTGTTGACAAATTTTGAATGAGATTGGGACACCCATACACCCAATCATGTGACTATGAAGATCACGTGATCATGACACTCACGTGACTATTTAGTCATAGAGATGGTCACGTGACCACTCCTATTTTCTCAGCAGACCAAATCTCACCTCATCCCATCCAAAACTGCCCCAATTCCACAGGTTAAAAGACCAGTACTATCCTCTAGCAATCCCTCCTTTAATGCGACTGTCCAATTGTCCATCTCTCGTCTAAAAATCCCTAAAAATGGCACCAGAAAGTCCAGAATCGTTCCCAAACTTGCTCGAAAAAATCACCAACAAAAAAATGGAACGAAAAAAGGCGAATTTAACTGCTAACAATAAACACAAACATGACGCTCAAAATGGAGACTCTGGACCAGCCGATGTTCGGCCTCGACACGGACACGGCGTCCAGCAACGACCACGAAATGGACATCCTAGACGAGTTCTTGGACAAGCGCCTGTACGAGGAGATGGTGCCCGTCCCCGAACAACACCATGTGCCTCAGCTGTTTAATCAGATGGACGACAAACCCGTCGCAATCAACCCACTCGCTCGTGAAGACGACATATTTGACAATTTCTTGACCGACGAGATCAACAAGAACGAGTTTGTAGTGTTTAATCCAGAGGCTACTAATATCAATTATGATGAACTTACAATGAAACAACAAGTTGAACAAGTCACGAATTTCGATATGGCTTTGAACTCTGGTGGTGCAGATGTGAAGTATCCAATTGATGCGACTACACCAGTGTCATATGAGAACAACGATTCACCAAAACAAGAGATTTTCCATACCCCTACTTCCGTTGATCTGAACGATTCATCATATGAACACGCAAGAACCACCCTAGCACATTTAAAATTCGGTTCAACTGAGAATTTTCCATTCGCTGGTCATCTTCCAAAGACTTACTTGGACGTGGATGAAGCTGCATTACCATATCAACTAACTGTTGAAAACTTACCATCATACTCCAGAGTTGAAACACAAATCAAATTGAACGTCGGTGTTTCTCCACCACCCCCTCAGTTTCTTGTCCATTTACCCAACGATGCTATTGCTAAACATAAATTCTTGTTATCCAATCCATTAAGTGATGAAATTAAACCGAACGTTTTGTTCTTGGAGACATTTGTCTTGACTTCAAATTTGAAACCATGTAACATATGTTCAAGATGTGTCAGAAGAGAACAAAAGAGAGCTTCAAGAAGAAAAACAGGTGCTTCAGATAACATGAGTTGGTCATTGGAATCAAACAAGAGAGCAATCATTTTCAACTGTAAAGAAATTGTTTCATTCCCACCAACAAATTTGAATGGTTCAAATTCCAAAAATATTGACATAAGTGCAAGAATTGTTTGTTATTGTCGTCATCATCAAGAACAAAAAGGTTTTAAACTTTTATTCATCTTGAAAAACCATCAAGATGAAATTTTGGCAAAACATTTATCAACCCCTATAATGATCATGGACAGAAAGAAAAGTGTTGAAGATGGAACAAACACATCAGCAAATTCAATTCCTAACAGTGATTCAAACAATGTCAAACCTTTATCACCAACTTCTTTTGAAGACGACTCAGAAACTCATTCTAATGATTCAAGAGCTTTCAAGAGAAAAAGAACTTGGTCACCAGAATTATCAGATGGATTTTCAATCACACCTCAAAGAAAACCTTCAACTTCAATCATTCAATCAAATATTCCAAACGTTGCTGCTCCCCTACTTTCCAAACCAAACAGTTCTACCAACCTCGTCTCTCATAGCAGAATCCCTAGTGTGATTGCCTCAACTTTACCAATGATTCAAAGAATTATTCCAGCCCAAGGTCCATTAAGAGGCGGTATTGAAGTTACGCTATTAGGATCCAATTTCAAACAAGGATTAACAGTTAAGTTTGGTATGAACAAGGCCCTTTCGACACAATGTTGGAGTGATTCTACCATTGTTACTTATTTACCACCAGCAGCACAACCAGGTCAAGTTGTCGTCAGTATTGAAGATCCAGAATCTTTGGATTCTAATGGTAAAAATCAAGGTACTTCGATTTTCACATATTTGGATGACACTGATAGACAAATGATTGAATTAGCTTTACAAATTGTTGGTTTGAAAATGAATGGGAAATTAGAAGATGCAAGAAACATTGCTAGAAAGATCATTGGATCAGATAGCGCTGCTTCAAACAGTGGTGTCAGCACCGGTACTGCAACCAGTTCTAATTCTAGTCTTGGAAATCAAGCAAGTTCATCATCCCAATATACGGATTCTGAATTATTGGCTGCTTCAGACGAGGATTTGATCATGAAAGTCATTCAACTATTACCAAACAATCCAAACTTATCAATCTGTACACCTGAAGGACAAACATTGTTACATTTGTCTTGTTTGAAAGGATATTATAAATTAGTATCATCATTGATTCAAAGAGGTGCTAGAGTTGATTTAAGAGATGCCTGTGGATTTACACCATTACACTATGCAAGTTTGAAAGGTGATAGAAAATCCATTGAACTGTTACTCAACTGCAAAGCATCTGGATTCATTAAGGCTGATAATGGATGCACTCCAAAAGATATCGCAGATTCTAATGTTTTAGATTTATTCGAATCTATTCCAAGGGAAATAAGTGGTGTTTCAATGTCAAGAAAATATTCCAATTCAAGTATATCATCTTCAATCTTTTCAATTGATGAAACTGAATGGACTGGTGGTCAACATGTTTCTAGATTGACTAGTGATAAATTGACTTCTAATGAAGATAGTGAATATGATTCAGAAAGTATGGAAGCAAGTGATGAAGAAAGTGAAGTTGAATTTGAATATGATAACATCACTGAAGTGGAGGAAACGCAGGTCGATGTTGATGAATCACAAGATTCATACCCATTATCTAAGTCTGATCAAGTTGATGGCGATCTGCCATCTGAGAAATCCTTATGGAGAAAAGTCAGAAATGTTTTCCCTGAAGATCTACCAAGATATGATGAATTATTCCCATCCAAATCCCTACCATTTCTAAAATCCAGCACATTTGCCCAACGCTCCACCGAAGTCATCACCACAGAGGAACAACCACAAGAAGAAGTTGGAATTGCAGAACAAGAACAACAACAAGATCCTGAATTTATCCTGCAAAAATTCTTCAATCAACGTAAAAATTTCCAAAATGATAAAATGTTATTATTCTTCTGGTTGCCATTATTAATCCTGATCTTATCTTCTTTGATCTTGGCTAACTTGGGTTGGAACTTTGGATACAAGGATGAAATGAAGGAATTTGTAAGAAAGACATTTGGTAATATAATGTTGGGTAATGAAAGATTCAAGATTTATTTGAATAGACATTTAAGTCAAGTTAATGAGGCTGTTACAAATGTGATAAATGTGACATAGTCTGATGACTGATGATGAATATTTGGGTTTTTGGGTCTGGGTTACTGTATGTTGATGGATTGGGGACTTTATTTAGACGAATTAATGTTCGTTCTAGTTTGATTTTGCTGGTTAGCTACTAATTTGTGTGTTTTTTTGGGTTTGTTGTTTGTTGTTTGTTGTTTAATGTCTGTTTGCTAATCTTTTTTATACCTTATATACTACTACGTGCTCTTAATTTTGCTTTTAATCTATGTTAGTATTGTGTGTTTTAATCAAATTTGTAGTAGAATTTTTTTTATAGCTCATCGCCTCAGGGCACTTAACCCGCTAAAATTTATTTTCAAAAAAATTTATGCCATAAAAAATTTATTTGTAGTAGTTTAAACAGTATACAATTACAGAAATAATGGTTAAGAAAACTGCTAAAACACTCAAATTTGCAGATTCCAAACCTTCAGAACCTGAGTCTGAACAATCAATCTCAACACCAACCACTGAGATCACATCAAGTTCAAAAGGCAAACAAACTCATTTCAGAATCTATGTTGGATCATACGAACATAATCTCCTCTGTCTTTCCCTAACTTTAGAATCAGAAAAGACACCAATATTCCAACCGATTTTCCATTTCGAGGCACATGCCCTGTCTATTAAAACCATAGCTTCTGCTAAAAGATACCTTGTCACTGGATCAAATGATGAACATATCAAGATTTATGACCTGCAGAAGAGAAAAGAATTGGGGACCTTGTTGGGTCATCAGGGGTCTGTTACCTGTTTGACGTTCAGTAACGAAGGGTTGATTGATGCCGATGAGGGGGAAAGTGTGGATGGGAAGAAGGGGAAGAATTCGCATCATTCTGGGAAATGGCTCTTGAGTGGTTCTGATGATGGTAAGATCATCATTTGGAGAACGAAAGATTGGGAAATTTTCGGAACTTTGAAAGGTCATGATGGCAGGGTTAACGATTTAGCTATCCATCCAAGTGGCAGAGTTGCTATAAGTGTTGGTGATGATAAGACAGTCAGACTTTGGAATTTAATGACTGCTAAAAAAGGTGCCACTTTAAGAATTAAAAATGATTGGCAAAAAGGTGAGTTTGTGAGATGGTCTTTGAAAGGTGATTATTTCTTTGTTGGATTGATGAATAAAGTGTTGATTTATGAGACCAGTAAGGCTAAAGTTTCGAAGGAATTGGCATTGAAGTCTACGTTGATGCATGTGGAGGTTTACTCGTTGAATGGAGTCGAATATGTTGTTATTGGGTTGGGTAATGGTTCAATTGAGTTCCATAAATTGGAAAGTTTGTTGGAAGGTGAAGAAGAGAAGGCTGAAGGTAAACCAGAGTTTGTGTTACAAGGTCATTCTAATCGTATTAAAGATTTTTCATTATATAGAACTGATGATAATGACTATTTAGTTTCAATTTCTTCAGATGGAAATATCGTTGTTTGGGATTTGGAATTAAAGGATCAAGTTGCAGTTTATAATACCGGTGAAAGATTAATCTGTGTTGAAATTTCAAGTGAAGATGTTGAAAAAGCAGAAACTATGAAGAGAAGGTATGATGAACATGTAAATGATGGTAATATTAGTGCTTCTGAAAGTGAAGTTGAAGATACTGCTGAATTGAAAAGAATCATGAATAATGAAAAGAAGAAGAAAAGAAGAGTTAAGAAAGATAAGAAGATTTCCGTTACTTTGGAATAATTCTACAATGTATAGATTCAAAACAAAAAGACCACACTGTGATGTAATAAAAATTTAATCTGTAGAAAGGAATGTAACTAAAAACTCAAATCAAGGCAGGAGATCAAATCTATAATTTTTGTTCTCTGCTTAAACGTTTAACGTGATGTTTGTATAATTTCTCAGCTTTAACCCAAACTGGAGCAGTTTTTCTATTTGGTAATTGTAACAAAGATGGTAATAAATCTTTTGAGAAAAATTCAGAAGCTTCTCTTGGTAATAAAGAAGGTAAATGATCAATTGAAACGACGGATAATTTAGGACCAACAGTAGTTTCAACTTTAACTGTTGGTTTATCAAAAACAGTGGCAATTTTATAGATTGGAATTGGATTATGTGGATTTGTAGTATCAGCTGAAACATCAACAACACTTCTTAATTTTCTGTCTGGTTTATTCAATAATTCATAATTGATGAATGGAGGAATTGGTTTGGAAAGGTAGATACAGTTGATAAAGATATCAGCATTAGCGATTTCTTTGAATGGACCACCTTTTTTAGTTTCATTAATATCCCATTTAATAATGTTTTTGTCTGGGATACCAGCTTTTTGTAATAATTCAATAGCACCTGAACCACATCTACCTAAGGCACCAATAATCAAGACAGTTGGAACTTTAGCACCTTTAGATAAAGCATCATTCAATTCTTTTTTAACATTGGCAACAAGAGCAGCTTCACTAGAGAAAGGAGTAACACCTGGTAAATCTTCAGAATCAGCATGAGTGTTTTTAAAAGCGTAATCTTTTAAACCGAAAGCAGCACCGGCAAAACCAGCATAGAACCCAAAAGCGGCAACTCTTCTACCTTGATCGTTTTCCAAAAATTCTAAATCGTATAAAGTACCATTACCTCTGGCATAACGACTCAAAACGTCTTGCCAGCCACCTTGATCTTTATAACAATGGGCGAATTGGATATGTTCATGAATCAATGGGAAAGTTTCATTTTCTGGCAACTCTTTCAAACCAATGATGATTCTGTCAGTTGGAGCTTGTTTCCATGAATCTTCAGGGACTATTATGGCACCGACTTTCTTGTATTCTGAAGCTCTGAATGCAGACTGTTGGGACTCCTCGACGTAGACGGTGAAGCCAGCCTCGATGAGCTGCTTGGTGGTAGTTGGGGTTAAAGCTGCTCTGGCCTCTAATGGTTTTTTCTCTGCTCTCAAGTGTAAAGTCACTGGTTTGGTCATGTTTGGTATAGTATATTAGAAGTTTATTAAGTGAGTATTAATTCGATTCTCTTATAAAATGTTTTCAGATATGAGTCAGTGCGGCCCCTACCGTTGTGGAACCTTCGCGAATTTTTTTTTGTTTTTGTTTTGATTTGAATTATTTTGATTAGTTAAAATCGTTATAATAGTTGAATTGATTAACAGTTACAGTGATTAATAGTTGATAGTCATACCAATTAATCAGTGAATTGTACTGACAGCATGACCAGCAACACTTCCACGTTGGCGATTTCGCCGCTTGTTGCCGGGCGCACACGTGACCTGCGCTCGACGCCCAACCAGCCGCTGTTTCCCAGCCCACTGGGCGTACCAGGAGGCGATAGCTCGGTGGACTCCCTGAGGCTCCCCAAAACGGGCCCAGGGTCTCCCAGTTCAGCACACAGTTCGTCAAATAACAACACGCTTTCAGCCGCTGAGAAACTCAGGCTCTGGCGGCACGACGCCTTGATGCAGCACCATTACGCTACCGCTGAGTTCATTGGCGACAAGGTGCTTTCCCTGACAAACGACCCCAATGACGCGTTCTGGTTGGCTCAGGTGTACTACGCGGACGGGAATTACTACAGGGCGCGTCAATTGCTCAGTGAGAATGATTTGGATACAACCAGTGTCAGTTGTCGGTATCTTGCCTCTTTATGTTTAATGAAATTGGAGAAATGGGATGAAGCCTTGGATGTTATTGGAGAGACAAATCCATTCAGGAACGAGAATAAGAATGTAAAGAATTTAGACGGTGGGATCAAACTCGAGGCTTCCTTGTGTTATATCCGTGGGAAAATCTATTCCAATCAGAACAATCTTGAACGTGCCAAAGAATGTTATAAAGAAGCTGTCCTTGTGGATGTAAGATGTTACGAAGCTTTTAATGAATTGATCAAGAATCACATGTTGACACCTTTGGAAGAGTGGGAGTTGGTGTCTTTGTTAGACTTTTCAGATTTGGATGAAAATAACGAATTAATTAAACTGTTGTATACAACAAGAATCAACAAATACATCAACAAGGAAAGGTTTGAAGAATGTGAAGTGATATTGAAAGAGGATTATAATTTGAAAAATAACACACATGTGCAATTAGCGGAAGCTGAACTCTTTTACACACAATGCAAATTTCAAAAATGTGCAGAAATTTGCTCCAAAATATTAGAGAAGGATGAATTGAATTTCGTCACTTTACCAATTTATATATCATGTCTTCATGAACTTGGATCCAAAAACAAGTTGTTTTTATTATCACATAAACTAGCTCAACATTACCCTAATTCACCTATAACATGGTTAGCTGTTGGTACTTATTACATGTCAATTAACCGGATTTCAGAAGCTAGAAAATATTTTTCCAAAGCATCAATGTTAGACCCAGGTTTCGGATATGCATGGATTGGATTCGCACATACATTTGCAGCTGAAAGTGAACATGAACAAGCGATTTCTGCATATTCAACAGCATCTAGATTTTTCCCAGGTACTCATTTACCTAACCTTTTCCTTGGTATGCAATATTTACAAATGAGTAACTTGACTTTATCACAAGAATATTTACTTTCTTCGTATTCGATATGTCCTGCAGATCCTTTATTATTGAATGAATTAGGTGTTGTTTATTATCATAAGAATGAACTTATTCATGCCGAAAATTATTTCACGCAAGCATTAAAAGCATCAAAGGCATTAGATTCTGATTCAAAATCATGGATATCAGTTCATTCTAATTTAGGACATGTTTATAGAAGGATGAATTTTTTTGCAAAGGCACTTTCATGTTTTGAAAAAGTTTTAAAATTGTCAAATAATGATTCAAATATTTATTCAGCAATTGGATTAATTTATTTAAAAAGTGGAGATTATTCGAAATCAATTGAAAATTTACACTATGCCTTAGCAATTAATTCTAATGATCCAGTGGCGACTGATTTGTTGAAAAGAGCACTTGATGAAAATGTTGATGTTTTGGATTATACAGGAAATGCCAAAAGTTTTTTTGAAAAATCAAGAAATTTATTCAATTCTAATAAGAAGACATTGAATTATAATAAGTCAAAGCATTCCAATGATTTAAAGACTCCATTAACTCATAAGAATAGAAAGAGTGAGAAATCTAATACATTGACTGCAAGTTCTGAACAAATTGCAGCTGATTTGATAAATGGTGAAGATTCAAGTGATGAAGATGATGCTATTATGGAGATAGAGAGTGATTGATCACTTCTCCGTGCAGTTGACTCGCTATTGCATTTTTTACTTTTGTACCTTTAGCTAGTGGTGGTACAAACCCCACACACATTTGCATTTTGCATGTTTTTAATTTAGCAAATTTTTATGATTATTTGCATAATGATAAGCCATGACATTGAAACAGTGTAGCCTTCGAGTTGGTGGTGATGTTAGAAAAAAACAGTACCAGACTGGTGGAAACTTTTTTTCTGACAACTAGTTTACAACAACCAAACTCTAATAAACTGGCCGCCCTTGATCGAAAAGTTTGACATCACTACTAAAACAACTACTATAACAACGATAATCTAACACCTCTTCTAATTACATTATTCTTTATCTATCTAAAAATCCGCAATCTTATCAGCAATTGCCTTCTCCACTTGTGCATAAACTTTCTCAACAGGTTGATCACATCTTAACTTGATAACTTTCCCTTGTTTATCAAAATACTCCACAACGGGGAAACTTGTCTCCACAAACGTTCTAAATCTCTTCTTGATACTTTCGACATTGTCATCTGCCCTTCCTGAGGTCTTACCCCTTTCCAACAATCTTTCAAGCATTATACTTTCTGGACATTCAAAGAAAATCGTGAATGAACTCGTTGCAATATCATCTTCAAACGTGATTGCCTGATCCATTTTTCTAGGAAATCCATCAATCAAGAATTTCTTATTCCCTGTTACAAATTCTTGTTGCATGGCTTGTTTTAACAATGCGATGGTGACTTCTTGTGGAACAATAAGTCCATCTTTAATATGTTGAGCAATCAACTCACCATATCTGGATCCTGGTCTCTCTTGTTCAGCTCTTAGTAAGTCACCGGCTGACAAGTGGACGAAACCGTGATGTTTCACTAATTTGGCACATTGTGTTCCTTTGCCTGATCCAGGACCACCAAGAATGAAAATGACAGAGACTTCACCGTCTTTGAATGCTTTAGTACCGGTCTTGACTGGCAGTTTGGATGGTTCAATGAGTTCAGTTGGACCGTTTTTTTGATATGAGATGGATGCGATGGAGGAACCAAGGGCTAATAAACCCAACACAAGTGCGATCTTGCCTCTGTTTGAACCATTGGTGCTATTGGTACCATTATTAGCATCTTGTTTTGATTCAGTTTTTGGAGGTTGATTAGTGGAGTAAGCGTGTGATGCGACTGGAGAAATGGTGCTTCTAAGGGCGGCGAGTCTCTTGTTGTGTCTTGCCACGGCCCTCAGCGGGGTCAACTGAAATCTATTCATCTGGCGTGGGTTCTTACTATTTAAAAAAATGTGATGATTTTCCATGTTTTTTTTTGCATTTTCATAACAAGACCATGCGCTGCGTAACCATCACTTGTATATCACATCTCGATAAAGTCTACACTCATCACGAAACCGATTCAAACAGATTGCGTATTTGTCAGTCAAATCTATTGTAACTTTTAAAACAACACAAAAGCCAACCATAATGGCAGGTAGAAACAAGAGAAGCAGAACGCGTTTTGAAACTGAAACAGGAGGAGGTGATTCAGCCTGATGTTAGCACAGTTGAGTTTCAGCAAGAGATCCAAAGACTTTAGATGAAGCTCTTAAACAGCAAGGTGAAGCTCTCAACAGATTAATCGACGGACTCGATTACTTTCAACTTCTTCATGAAGAAGTTTGCAGAGGCTCCGGATAAACTAAGGCTAAACCCAGATGTGGGTTCGGCGCTTGATGAGTTCTACCGCAAACCTCGTCTTCTTCCACAAGTCTTTAATTTCCCTCTCATTTGAGTATTGCTAACTGCGCAAAAGTCGTTGTGACTACTTCCAGAGTTTTGGCTGTATGCCTCCAGGGTTTACTGACGTACCTGATAACCCAAGCACAATTATCAGAGGCAGCTTAAATCGTGCCACAGATGCCAATTATTTCTTCTTGATTTCAAGTATAGTTTTTCTTGTGGTGAAATCGACAAGGGGAAAAAAGTCAACTTTTTTAGACTATGGATATAATAAAAAAAAGATTTAAACTGATTTAGAATAGAAATTGAAGATGCTATTTCTTCAATGACAGAAGCTTTCACATGTGCACTAAAATAAATTAAGCAGGGCTACACTGACTAACTAAACAAAACATATAACTTTCATAGTAAGTTAATTTAATTTTATTTTAATTTTATTTTAATTTGAGAGAGATCATCATGCACTGGTGTAACCACATTGATTTATTTATAAGACTCGAGTAATGGATCGTCGTATCTGAGGTACTTACCGTTAATCTCGGCGGTGATTCCCCTGGTGGCTAAGTGTGCGTATATAGAGGCCGGGACGGCCGGGTCCAGCAACTGACGGTTCGATTTGAGATCTGTGAAGCGTTTTAATGATTCTGGGGTCATATTAGAACCAAACTTATCTCTAATATCAGACTGCATCTGTGTGTCCACGACGCCCGGGGCGACAGCAATAGTTGTGATTTGTGATTCTTCTGCTGCCAGTTGCGCGACTAAGTGGTTGGCTGCCGCCTTGGAGGCCCCGTACGCGCCCCAGCCATAGTACCCTTTGGTGGATGCGCCCGATGAGACGACAACGACGGAGCCGTGGGTCTTCTTCAAATGAGGAAGTGCCAGTGACACGAGCGAGACCACGCTGAAGAAGTTGACGTCAAACAGTTGTCTCCATTTGGCAACATCAGCAAGCTCCACTTTATCAACCGGGTCCAGGACACCGGCATTGGCAATGACTGAGTCAATCTGTCCGAAGCTCTCGAGGGCCTTAGCAACGACTTTGCCAGCCAGCGAGTCATCGCCCAGGTCGCCTGCCACGGTGGCCACACGCTCGTCGCCGTACTTGATGCGCAGGTTTCTTAGGGGCTCCTCACTGCGCGCAACGGCCACCACACGGGTGTCCTTGTCCTCGAGCAAGATGTCAACTATACAGGCTCCGATGCCTTTGCATGTTAGTGTGCTGTACTCAGTGTTATTGGGCAGTTGGTACTCACCCCTCGACGCTCCGGTCACGATCACGACGGGCATTGTTACTTTGTAGTATTATTAGTATTAGTAGTGGTAGTCAATACACACTTTATATATTGTGTTATATCGAAGTATCAATTACCCTGCTTAGTCACTTTGTTTATTCGTTGAGTAAACATAAACATAAACATTAACAAGTAATACAACAAACAAACACGAGATGGAGAAAAGTGCGTGTGTCCTGCTGCTCCTTCCAGCCACATACTAACCCGTCCAGTGAACCCCGAGTGGGCCAAGGGCATCCTGTGCCGCAACATCACCATCCACGGCTACTGCAAGTACGAGGGCAAAGGCTGCTCGTTCAACCATGACAAGGTGGGCCATCTCAGCGAGCAGGCAAAAGGGCTCACACTGGACCCGCCACGTCCGGCCAGCGGCGGTCTGAATAGTGAGCCCAAGAAGAAGTTCAACGCCGCGTCCGTCGGGTACACCCCCAGCTCCATACTGAACAGACCACAGGCCCAAAGACTGGCAGACCTGCCTTCCTTCACTCCTTCAGTCCCACTGGACAAAGACCCAGAACCGCAGAACAGACCGTTCAACCCAGACAGTCCGGCATTCACCCCCTCGGCAAGCATGAATGCGTTGCAGTCATCTCCACAGCTTCATAACCCTTATTTGCAACAACCAATCCCATCTAATCAAGACCTGAACTCTTCAATCCCAAAGTTTAACCCGTATGCTAACAATGATATCAATTCGTTCAATGTCAACACGCCGCAAAATTTCATGTTTCAACCACCTTCAGCGACTCCATTCCATCAACAGGCGGCATTCCCTTTACAATACCATTTATACGCACCTGTGCCTCCTCCTCATTTACAATTACCATTAGATGGTAACAAAGAGAATGCACAAAGTTTATTCATCCCTGGGAAATTAAGAGAAGCATTGACTCAAAAGAATGAAGACACTTTAAGAGTGTTGCCTAATCCAACATTGCCTGACTACGTTGACGTTTATTACGATTTGTTCCCACTTGATAAGACAATGGAAAAGAAGACAGATACGTATGGATTCACAAACAGTGTATACAAGGCTTTTTCAAACATTGATGGACATGTCTATGCTTTAAGAAGGATCGAAAACGTTCAATTATCACAAGACAAGTGTGTTTCACAGATCAACCATTGGAAAAAAATCGATAATTCAAACGTTGCTAATGTGATTGATGCCTTCACTACAAGAGCATTTGGTGATAATTCATTGATTATAGTGTATGATTATTATCCATCTTCCAAAACGTTGGATGAAGTGCATGTGAATCCGGTTTTTGGAGATGCATTGCCTCTTAAAGGTTCCATTTGGAGTTATCTTGTTCAAATTTCAATGGCATTGATTGCGATTCATGGGTGTGGTCTTGCAGCTAGATCTTTGACTTTAAAGAAGATCATTCAAACTAGTGAGAATAGAATCAGGTTGTCCGATGTGGGTGTTTTTGATATTCTTGATTATCAAACTGATTTAAATAGTGAAGAAATTGAGAAATTACAACAAGATGATATCACTCAGTTAGGTAACGTGATTGCAGAATTATATTTAAAAGATACAAAATCCAAACTGAAAACGATTTCGAATCTTAAAGATTTAGAGAATTTAGAGATAAGAGACACAGAACTTAAATCAGCACTAAAGTACTTACTGGATGATTCTCAACAACGTTCAATGACTGAATTCCAATCATTATTCCCTTCAAAATTCTTCCAACATTTCGACAAAGTCCAAACCAATGCAGACTATTACGAATCTCAACTCACCAGAGAATTAGAAAATTCAAGACTAGTGAGACTAATATCCAAAATAAACTTCATCATTGATCGTCCTGAACTCACTTCAAACCTGGCACCAACAGGTGACAAGTATCCAATTCAATTGTTTCATCATTACGTGTTCCATCAAGTCGATGAAAATGGTGCCGCCGTATTGGATTTGTCTCATGTCTTGAGATGTTTGAATAAATTAGATGTCGGTGTTGATGAGAAATTGTTGTTGGTTTCTGAGGATGAACAAAGTTGTTTGATTGTTTCATATAGAGAGTTGAAGGATTTGATCGCCAGGACATTCACCGAGCTGTTGAAAGAAAGGTCTTGACTTAATATATGTATCTAACTACCTGTCTGTATTGTTTCTATCTATCTATCTATCCATCTATCTACCTATCTACCTGCTAACTATTGGCTATGAAGTGTTAAGTGTTTAGTGTAAGTGTTTAGTGTATTACATAATGCTGGTAGTGTATATTACATAATCTTTTTTTTTTTTTTTCTTGTAGTTCGACAAAGTGAAAAATATTCAAATGAAGAAGAAACATTAACCAGTTTCAATAGTTTTGTAGTGATTCAAGAGAGATGGCTCGTCAGAACTTCATCGGGCTCGTGGTATCACAGGGCAAAATGAACAAGACCGTCAAGGTCCAAGTTGAGAAGAAGTCTTTTAATAGAATTATCAATAAAGTGAGTATTGACCCAAAAGACATCAATCAACAATCCAAAACATCAACAACCTAGTTCCCAGTCACAGCTCACAGTTGATCAGGGATTATGTTGGTGCGTAGGGCTGTTTTGTGTGTGTGTATATCAAGGGCAAAGGCTAACTGGATTTACAGGAAATCATGAAGAGAAAGAACTACCTTGTGCATGATGAAGGTAACATTGCCAGAGAAGGTGACATTGTTCGTATTGAATCTTGTCGTCCAATTTCTGCAACCAAGAACTTTGCCATTGCAGAAATCAGAAAGAATAAAGGTTCCCAATTCGCCAAATATGATGAGATTGCTAAACAACAAGTTCTTTTGGAAGAAAACACCAAGATTCAACAATTTTTAAACAAGAGAGAAGTTACTGAATTGAAAATCAAGGAGAATAATTCACTTATATCTGACCTGACTTTGATTCATGAAGGTGCTGTCACGAAAGATGGTGAACTCAGTGAAGAGAAGAAAATCAAGATTAATGAATTGAAAGAAAAATATGGGATTAAAAGTTGGCCACCACAAAGTGATGCTTTAAAACTTGAGATTCAATCATTACAATCAAAAGTCGAATCTTTGAAAGATGTGATTGAATTCGTGGAACCAACATTGGAAATCTTGTTGAAAGAGGAACATACTGAGCTAGTTGATCAGGTTTTGAAAGGTTTTACAAAGAAAGATCCAGAATCGTTGAAGAAAGGTATAAGAAAGAATTTATTAAGAAAATTCTTGTTGAATCGTCCAGAAGTCGCCAAAGTAGAGTTTGCTTCCATTATTGAGTCTGTTAAGAGTGCTTAGGGGGAATTCACTGTTGAGGGATGAGATGTTGTTGTAAATAGTTTGGTTGGGTGTGTATGCCTGGCTTGTATTTTCTGTTTGATAATAGAAGTTTCTGAAAATTAGACTTTGTATTGGAACGTATACCGATATTTGATTGGAATTGAATACGTGACTGTTGAGTGTGAACATCCTCATCAATGAAGACGTAGCGACCTTGCAGATCTCGAGATGTAGATCTTGAAGACCCTTTGAAAATGTTCACCTTCAAGTAACAAATGGAAAGATTGTCTGGTGCCATCCACGCACTCCAAATACTCAAAACAGAAAATCAGTAAGACCATAAAACACTCACCTTTGCTCCCCTTGTGTTTTTCCACCTCTTCTATTTCTATTTATATTATTGTTTTCTGTTCTGTTTACTTTTTATGTCACACAAAGACAAAAACTAATGAGACAAGACCAAAAATTGTGGGTTGACTGAAACTTTCCAAACAAAGACACTCTTCGTCTACTAGTCATCACACCATCACCACATCACACCGAGTGTACTCAACACTGAACTCTTCCCTTTTCCTCATCACACTTCTTCGAGCTCTTAAGCGCTGAATCTCAATATTTCACATTAACGGACCATGTCTTACAACATTGAACAATTGAAGAACAAGTTCAAACGGTTTGTCATTGAGGTGCATCACAGAAAGAACAGATTGGGCAAGAATGAACACGTTATCAAGACAAGAGATAGAACTAAACCATTGCTTACGTTGAGAGCACCTCCATACAGTGATTTAGATGAGGATTTAGATGATGTTGGTCAGTTTGAAGATGTCTCTAATTATGGTGAGAAGGTTGATAGAGTGGAAGCTGCTGTTGAGACCACTAGTATGGAAGTTGCGTTAGTGAATGAGAATGAAGCGTGTGCTGATGGTAATCTTGAGCCGGTAGCACCAAATCCGTTACAAGTAGATGGTTCGAAAGAGTTGGATCTGGATGAACATAATAAGAGACTAGAGAAATCACTTGCCAATCAAATCAACTACATTGAACTGAAGAGTGCATTACCAAGGAAAAGATTTTGGTTTTTCGGTAAGAGGTATCCTGAATTACAACAGAAGAATGTATCAAGGGAACCAATTGTTCTCATAAATGATGACCAAGAAGATACTGAAGAGATATCACCAACTGTTAATAACATTGAATTGATTGCACACTCTAGCAAAGAAGACTTTGATGTACTAATAAACTACCGTCATACAACGGAGAACGAAGATGATGCTGAAAGTCCATTTTTAATGCAATCTTCAGAACCTTTCAATTTTCAAATTAATAATGATAAAATGTCATCTAGTTATTCAAGAAAGAAACATAATGTTTCATTGATAAATCTATCCAAACCATCAAGCCGAGATAATTGTAATTGTGCCATGTGCTCTAAAAAACAACAAGTACAAGAACCTGAACCTTGGAAAATTGTTATGAATGATATTTCTTTACATGCAGCTTTGTTATCAACTGGATCTAAACCACATTTACAATATCAACCATACAACAATTTAGTTGCTGATTTCACTAATTCAAAACATCAAATTGGTGGTGAAAAGACTCGACTTTTTTCGAATGAAAGCAGTCAACCTTCTGAACTTGTTTCTTTACAAACACAAGAACCTTTAAGTATTGGTAAATTTGCCATTATGAATGATGAGAACAGAGTTTTGGAATCTGATCTTTTAGAATTAACAAAAGTTAACACTATTAGAGAGACTGCGCAAAATACATCTATTAAACCTGTATCGCGTCAGTCGAATCATTCTATAATATCTGGCTTATTAAACACAGGACAACCAACCTCGAGTCTTTATGATGATGTTTTCCGGAACTATGAATACTCGGATGAGAGTGCAAGGCTGGGGACAGAAACACAAGGAAGAGAAATCCAGACAAGGCGAAGCATTTGGAGATCCAACACTCCAAGACAATCAATCAGAAGTTTGAAACTACTCTTTTAACTTTATTCATACTAAAAAAAACTTATTACTATGTAGTTTTTGTTAACCGTTAAAATTGGCAGAAAAAAATATTTTGGCACTTTTTGAGGCTACAAAGAATATGAAACATTGGGAAATATTTTAAATAACGTTATGAAACATTCTGTGGAAGTTTCAACTGTTGACATCGATTAATTTGTTCGTTTTATTCTTTAAATTATTGATAATTTGTTGATAAAGGCTTGAAATAGTTGCATTTGTATACATTTATTGTCTTTCCATCAATTTTGACAGCTTTCGATCATTATTATCATACGGATACAGGGAAAATGGGATGCACAGCAAGCACACAAATTAACGAAGATGAGAACGATCCATTTCTTAAGCTTCAAAGAGCCAATGCTGCTATTGAAAAACGACTCCGACTAGAGAAACAACGAGAAAAGAATGAAGTTAAATTATTATTGTTAGGTGCTGGTGAATCAGGTAAATCAACCGTTTTAAAACAAATGAAAGTCCTGCATCAAAATGGATTCACACATCAGGAAAGAAAACAGTATTCACATGTCATATGGGCTGATTCTATCCAAAGCATGAGGGTCTTGATCTTGCAGACCCGGAAATTGGGGATTCCTTTGCTTGCCGATCAACCAGGTTCTGAATTAAGTCAATATAAGCAACGGATCTTGAGAGCCAAAGTGTTGGATCAGATAGATACCAGTATTGCTGGTGGGAGTGGGTTTTTGAACGATTATGTGTTGAAGTACAGTGAGAGAAGTGAGGCTAAGAGAAGGGGTGCAAGTACTGGATTGACTGGATCTGTTTGGGATTCTGCAAATCTTCAAGTTGTTGATGATAATTCAGGAATAATTGAAGGTGAACCTGTTTGTGAACAGATGAGTTATAGAGAATTGCAAGAGACTTTGGAATTGAGGAATCAAAAGTTAATGCCTGGTGTCACTGGGATTAATTCATCGATATTGACCAGTGGTGATGAAAATATCACGAGACAGGAGATTGCTGATGCTATTACCCAGTTATGGGAACATGATACCGGTATTCAACAATGTTATCTCAGGGCAAATGAGTTTCAGTTGGAAGGCAGTGCATCTTATTATTTTGCCAATATTAATAAGTTTGCAGATCCTCATTATATTTGCTCAAATGAAGATATATTGAAAGGTAGGATTAAAACTACTGGGATAACAGAGACAAGTTTTAATATTGGTAGTTCTAAATTCAAAGTTTTGGATGCTGGTGGTCAAAGATCAGAGAGACGGAAATGGATACATTGTTTTCAAGAAATTACTACCGTGTTGTTTGTGCTTGCCGTTTCTGAATATGATCAAATGTTGTTTGAAGATGAAAAGGTTAATCGTATGCATGAGGCAATCATGTTGTTTGATTCACTATGTAATAGCAGATGGTTTATGAATGTTCCATTTATTTTGTTCTTGAATAAGATTGACCTTTTTGAACAAAAGATTAAATTATCACCAATTAAGAAATATTTCCCAGATTTTCAAGGTCGTAATGGTGATGTTGATGCTGGTTTAAAATATTTTGAAAACATCTTTTTGAGACTGAATAGAATTAATAAACCGATTTATGTGCATAGAACTTGTGCAACTGATACCCAGAGCATGAAATTTGTGCTGACTGCTGTTACTGATATGATTGTGCAACAGAATTTGAAAAAGAGTGGGCTTTTATAAATGAGATCTTTCATATAGACAATTTAATTAACAAAGGAGGAGATTATTTTAGTGTATCTACTTATAATAGTGAGAATGAATTGATTTAAAGGAAAGACTTTAGAAAACTGTGACTGAGACATTTGGGAAAGTAGACTCATTTGTTGATTTTTAATAGATGTTTTTTAATTAAGATGATTAACAATAACAAACAACAAGACTGGAAATAAAATTATCATGAACTCTTGAGTCAGCTGCACCTTATTAAGATATACCAGTGTACCGCTACTAGCTTGTCACTTCCCGGACTAGATATAGAAACTTTCTCTGAACCTGATAGACTCTTGCAAAAAATTGGAGTCTTGTTTTGAATCGAACTTTCAAGCAGCTTGTCCTTCATAAATTATCTGGCCAGCAGTGACTAGAGAGCCTACGCTTCAAAAGACCTCCATCAATCCCTTCTTGTGCTTTTGTGTTCATTCTTTGTATGGAGAAAGACGCATCTCGAATAGCCCTGGAGACGGCAGATCTTTAATCATAAATTGATCATGTTATTGTCGAATTGAATGTTTTGAGTAAATAACGGTGGACAGTAAACAGTGAACAATGCAATCAACAATACAATCCTAAGTAATGAATACAACCCTAAGTAATCAATATATCATAATGCAGAAAACTCTATTACATACTTAAAATTACAATCAATTGCATATTATCTCAGCTTTCTTGGTGACTTAGAACTCGGAGGGATATTGTTCCTGATAATTTTCTCAAGTAACGGACCCCCTTTTTTTTTAAAATTTCTTGACACAAAAACGAGAAGTGTCATCGTGTAACCTTCCCAACAACGAACATTATT
>JAKTZZ010000055.1:0-42573 GCA_030579035.1 Gotozyma siamensis
GGTAACCTCCTGTTTTTTTTTTTTTTTTCATTTTTGTTCAGTTTTTTCGAAACTTCAACAACACATCAACTGTTTAAACTCGATTTCAGTATCGACTTCTGTGAAACCTCATGTCCTGGATTTTCGGCACTCCTAAGAAGCAAGAAGAGAAACCGGCCGTCGATGCCCAGCTCGGGTTCGACGTGAACTCAATCGGCGACGTCTCAAGCATCATATCGGCCCCAGGTGGCCTGGACACTCAAAGACTGCATCCACTAGCTGGCTTGGAGAAAGGCGTGGAGTACTTAGACTTGGAAGACGAGTCTCTCACCTCGGTGGAAGGGGCCCAGGGCTTGATTCCTTCCAGGGGTTGGACCGATGACTTGTGTTACGGGACCGGTGGTGTCTATTTATTGGGTTTGGCCACCGGTGGTGCATATGGGTTTGTTGAAGGTTTGAACAATTTACCAGCCAACTCATCAGGTAAATTGAAATTGAACACCATTTTGAATCATGTCACTAGAAGAGGTCCATTCTTGGGTAATAACGCCGGTGTTATAGCGATGACCTATAATTTATTCAACAGTTCTTTGGATGGAATAAGAGGTAAACATGATGCTGCTAATTCAATCGCTGCCGGTGCCCTTGCTGGTGCTTTGTTCAAGTCCACTAAAGGTCTGAAACCAATGGGTTACTCCTCCGTGATGGTGGCTGGTGCCGCTGCTGCTTGGTGTGGTCTTAAAGAGTTGTTAGCTTAAAGTTTCTCTTAGTGTTGTGTGTGTTTAATGGGCTTGTTATTTGCTAGTCTTTAGTTTACTCTGTTAATGAGACTCTAGGGAACTTAGTCTTTCATCAGCCAGGTGGTCATATAATATGGGGTTATTGTTTCTATTTATTATTTGGGTAACATTTTATTAGAGCTGGAAAGGGAAGTCATGATCTATTCAGTATTGTTATTCTTCTTTTTTATCTTAGTTGTTTGTTTTCTGTTGTTTTTTTCCCTCTTACCAGCTTTATTTTCTCCCCATATAAACAAAAGACCCCCCTCTGTATATAATTTGATTGATCCAGGTATAATTGGAGAATCTTGCATTGTTATAATGAATGAATCTATATGATTAGAAGAATAAGTTTGTAGATCTACAGTGTAATATAGTTATTAGTTGAATTGAAAGGGACACTACTTATTGTGATGCAACTGATTCAGTCTGAAGTTTCTTTATGGAAGAAGTCACTGGTTCAATTTCAAGTTTATGTTTTTTGTCATTTGGTTCATTAGTTGCTTTTGGATTCTTATCTATATCCGTCTTTTTAGACCCATCATCGTTTAAAAGGTTGAAATTTTTCTTAACATCTTCATAAGTTTTACATCTTGACATGATTTGATAAAATGGGTTCTTACCAGGTACCATTCTCGTTAGCATATATTTGGAGTTCCCAAAGAAATTATCATTAGCTTCTGCAATCTCAATGTATTCTTTGATCAATGGGAACCAATGCAGTGGGGTTTTGCTAAAACAAGATGGGTTGGTTTCTGCATCACCTGCAATCATACCACCAATTTCATTAATTTTAGCCTTTTTCAAATCAAGAAATTTGGTTTCATCAACTTCTTCTCTCTTGACAGGAACAATCTCATCAAAATCACTTAATCCCAACCATTTACTCTTCAATGCTTCAAACTCATTTCTATCAATAACGGCACCATTAATGATCAATGAAACTTTATGCTCATCACAAATCTTCTTAATCTTATGAAAATAATACCTGATTGGATCCTCTCTGTTTCTCATCAGTTGAGTTCTACAATGAACTGTCAAATTAGCAATCCCCGTTTGAACCAACCTCGTTACTAATTCCAAAGTATCTTTTTCTTCAGGCAATAATCTAATCTTCACACTGATTGGCTTATTATTAGGCTTACCTATCTCACTGACAAGTTTCTCCAAGATATCAACCAAGATATCCGGTGTCTTCAACAACGCGGCACCCATCCCACCATGGATCGAGAAATGTTTGGGACAACCAGCATTTATATCAATCCCATCAACATCTTTAATAATCAACTTCGCAGCCTGGACGGCAATTTCTGAATTCGCAGTACCCATTTGGAAAATCAATCTATCTTTTTCCAATTCAGGATGTGTACGGAACACAAGATTGGTTATCCCAGGGATCTTAGTCTGACCTTTTGATAAAAAATCAACAGTTCCTAATTTTTTATTCTCTATTCTTTCACAAGTCAAAATCTTCTTATCGATAATCTCAGGACTCCACACCAAGTCAGCACCATGCCTGAGCGCTAGCAATCTAGTAGGAAATTCGCCTGCCCTCACCATTGGCGCGAGTACAAGTTTGCCAACGTAATCCACCATTTATCTCCAATCTTCAAACAAAATCAACAGTAATACTAATAATAATAATAATAATAATAATAATAATCAAGCTCATCGCTGTTGTCAAATTTTTTTTTCTTTTCACGATGACTAAGCAGAGAACTTTGTATGACAACAATCACGTGATCGATCACATGATTGTTGCTTAAACCGAATACCACAGCCGATAGGAGAAAGACAACCACCGGACTACAGATTAAGCCAGTCAAGAATGAGGTATTAAGCTATATTATGCTAAGATAGTATAAAAGGCTCAAGATTTCACTCTATCTATATATTTTAAAAATAAGGACATACAATAATCGAATTACTCAAATAGTAGACTACTTTGTAACTTAAAACCATACTTTAAATTTTAAAAAGGAAATCTTTGATAAGACAGCACTATTTCTTTAGACTTTTCAAGTGTGAGTTGAAAATCAAAGAATACTAGAGAAGATGTTTCATAGACAACAAATATTCGGTTTATGAACTATATTATAAATTTAAATATAATTATTATTATGATCTGCTTTTTCTACTTATTATACGAGACATGAATGACTAGCCATAATTAGACTGTAGCACATAAAAGTAGTACTAATATTTTACAGCCTATTTTTACAAAAAATTACTATTAACTAGCCAATCAGGATTCCGGACACTATGGAATTTTCGCATGATATTTCCGTATGTCGGACGAACGGACGCTACGATTGGTCAGTTGGCAAAGAAATTTATAATGACGTCAAAACGATTTATGCAAAACTTGTGAATAGAATTTGTGATAAATTAACACACACGACGCCTAATTAATTCTGGGTTCCACCGAATAAAAGCGTATTTATTACCTACAAAAGTTGGACTTCGTGCCATTACCTGAAATTGAATCTGAGTTTCAAATGAAAATCATGATAGGTCACCTATTAGCTATTTTAACATGGCTGATGGCTACAGTCACAGCAAGCAACCTCAACAACACCCTTACTATCGCTGCAGCAAATGGTCACTTAACCGCTAATGAGATCTGTTTTACCATACTTAATACTATGGCTCGTACTGATGGCACAGGCTTAACATTTTCATTGGTTACTGACAATCGCCAACTTGATATACTTCACCTCACAGCAACAGGAGCCTATCCGCAGAATAACTATACTGACATCAGGACTCTATCTATTTACGGAGAATATGACTCCAACACTGATTATTGCAGTTTATCATCGATCTCTACTGCGGTGTCACTGGTGGATGTATTAGCATCTGGCGTAGACCCTAGAACTCGATCATGCCGCGTTAAAAGAGACGAAGAGGGATGTGAGGAAGAGCTTTGCGTTGTCACCAGCTATTGCATAAGAGACTTTGGCTCTTCATGCGACTTGTGCTGGGAAGGAGAATGTTTGTGGCAGTTCAACACAGATACTCATAACGGTATAGTGGATGTTTCATACCTACACTTGGGCGTGTTATTGACTGTAGAGTGTGCTCTGGTAGGCTCATGTATCTACAGGAAGGGGAATTAGTTGTCAAAATTAGAACATTAAAAAAAGAATTACCAATGCCATAACTTCATCAACTATTGGATACTAGAAGATCATTCTATCCTAAAGATCTTGTATCTCCCCTCACACAAGACTGTTCCGCTCAATACAACCAACCCTACAAATAATTTTAAACGATAGCTGTCGCGCAACCCTAAATCTAAATTTCTTTTGATTCAAAGAATAAAACTTTCATCAAAAATTCCTCTAATGGATCTATGAAAGATTCATTTCCGCTCAATATCCAACTACGGCTCTTTTCACTGCACAGTTGAAGCTTATGACTTCGAACTTGAGATTAACTCCATGTTGTCGGCTATTTTTTGACTTTTTGTCTTGTTGAGTTGGAAGTAGAAGATCGGAAATCGCGTCATACTTGCAAAGATTTGAGGGACTTGGAATCATTTGGAATCCCAGAACATACCACATACCATCAGTTGCTTTATCAAGATTATGAAGTTTGAAAAAAGCAGCAAGCTAACGTAATTGTTAGAGTTCTGGCCGAATCTGAAATTCGAACGAAACCAACATTGAATAATGAATAATATTACTGTTTTCAAAAAAATCGTTTTTAATCTGTCATGATCGACACAATATTGTCAAAGGTACTATCAATACGTTCAACACTTATTTATAATATATATAAAGGGTTGGTTTAATCATTTCAAAATCTTGGGATTTCGTAGAAATGGGAATGTGAATGTACATTTCTTTGCAATTAGTACTATAACTAGAATAAAAAAATTAGTACAATTTTTTGCAAGAGCGAGGCCCGCTAATCACCTTCGAATTTCATTTCGATTTTGGGAAGCGTGACATATTTTGGTTTTTCATTAAGGTTTATTATCCTGGACGTTGAACTAAAATTGTTGACATTTTTCGCTATCATTCTCAAACCATTAACCAAAAGCCAGCACTTAATAGAACATTGTTTGTTAAAATCACTGTAATTCCAGGTTTCAAGTTGAGGTGTACTGGTAAAATTCTTGAATCGTGATACTGTCTAACATATCTCAAGATAATTGAACCATTTATGCCACAAATGCCTTAAAAACCTTCCTCAGAATTAGATGCAACTGAAACAAAATTGGGAATCTTGAATTTTTGGAAACATATCTGATTAACTCTATCAACAACACTAATCTTGGGGGTAATAATACATGAGAATAGCTGGAAGTAGTGTCAAAGATGTTGTCTGTACTAATTGCAATAGCACCCAAATCTAAATCAGTCCCTGAGTAAACCTTGGATAGAAAAAGTGAATCATATTTAGTAAATATTTTAACTAAAACAATCATACATTTCACGTCCAGCACCAACTTGTAGAGGCTTTTCAGCAGTGGAATGTGCTTGACCTCTTTCAACATCAGTAAAAATAGGATTCTCAAGCTTTCATATAATTTTAAAACCTCTACTGACTCACCATACTTGAACAATGATTCTGATATTATTTGTGATGGATCGGAACAGCTTCTCACCACAGGCATACACTGACGGGAATAGGCTATAGCCACTAAGCAATACAACCTTTCTTCCAAAGGCTCATTAATTCCAGTAATTCTTCTTAGCAGTCGATCAACAGCTTCAATAGCAGTCCGATTTTGCATGGAGATTTCATACCAGCCAAACAAAACCACTTTTTTGAAATACTCCCATTGTTCAGAGCCATACTTAACTGTACAATCTAATAATGATTCACCACTTTCACCGATAAGTTATAACTGGAATTGAGAATGATTTATGGGTAGTTTGACTTTATTCAAGAAGTAAACTACCGATTCCAAAACTTGCACAGGCAGATATTGGTAAGTTTTTCAATCTTAAATCGTGGATGATTAGATTTTTCAGATAAGTTTTATCTGAATCACCTGGAGCATCAAGAAACAATAATTTTGAATTACTGTTGACGACAGATTTGACAATTTTTCAACAACACATCCATTTGATTTGGTGTCAAAGTTTGAATTGGAGCATTAACATCATTTTCTTCAACATCAGTGGTGACTAGTTTTGGTTAGGGACTAATTCCTTATGATTCACTGTAAGTTTAGGAATGCCAAAAGATTTCAAATCTGAAATCATCACAAATCTTTGATGGTAAGAAACGAACAAAATCTAAAATTTCAGCTATAGCTTCAACAAATTCCCAATTAAAACGCTTATCAATGTTGAAAAGCGTATGATACCGGAAACCCACATCATCTCTGGTGAATTTCAAAGAATTTTGAAATAATTGCTAAACGTTTTCACTGGTATGGTTGGCTAACAAGGTAATGAAGAACTTTGATTGTGCAGGTGTTGTCTCAGCGGATAATTCTTTAAATGTAGCTGTAAATTCATAATCATAACCAATCAAGTTCAGCTTAAAACAACTTTCCTTGAATGATGAAGCACCATCAACCAACAAATCATTGAATCGAGCAGGACATTTGATGTTTTTCAAGAGTAATCTAATAAAGTACCGGTTATTATTCAAATTTAAAACATTCATCGAGGCCAATCTACCGATTGAATTGGATCGATTTATACTTGGTTTCCATTTATGTCTGCTTTGATTCCAAGTTGAACATTTGACAGTATCTTGATAAAAGATATCTGGGTATTGATCACCGAGCTTTTGACAAAAGATAAAAAACATCAAGTTAGGAAATGCATTTTGAACGACTATCGATATAACCAATATTATCATGTTGTACGTTGAAAATGAATCGAATGGCTATCAATCCGTTCCACTGGATAATAGTTCCATTGTTCCTCTGATAGAACGTTTTTCCAAAACTGCCCACTTTTTGCAACCAACAAGCGCTGTTCTCTAGTCAATTTATCAGGAGATTATTCACACTCGCTGAGAAATATCTGATAAGAAATTAATTTTTGAAGTTTCATGACACATGTTTGATTGGTTGAGGCCGAGTCAGTAACAAGGCTCAACAGCTTAAGTGATAGAGGGGTTGTCTGAGTTAAGCCAATCCTTTCTCTCCGTTCTGCTACCAATAAATCATAATAAATTAGCTTCTCGTAGATTGTTGTTGCAATATTTTAGCCGTCATGAGATTTATCAAATGCTTCAAACATAAACAGAGATAAACAAAGAATATTTGATGTGAGAGAGGACTTGCTAACGTAAACAACAGTGGGAGCAACCACCCAAGATTTTTTGATATCTTCACTTTTCCATATGTCTACAATCAAGCTTAAGTTATCACAGTCATCTGTAAGATCAAATGCCAACTTTTCGTCGAGGATTGGCTGAAGCAGTTGTAGACCGTCCGTGACATCTTTGGTATTGACGGTTATATTTAAGCCACTGATGTAATTTTTATGAAACATGAAATCAAGAAAAAGATTTTTGTTTGTAATAAGAGTTAGAGTCTTGAAGAAAATGAGCTGTTTCTTGTTTTGTCTTGATTGTTCAGAAAAAAAGGATGGAGCATACACAGTTTTCGAATCAACACTCTTTTTGAATTGAGCTCCTCGTCTGAGAATTAGGATCAATTTTGTGAACTTGCTTCAGATGTCTCGAAAAATTACTAGTAAACCCTTCAGCTTCCTTTCGTTTGATTACACGATAATGACAATAAGGTGAAGTAGATTCAAGAACATCTGAAGCGTCAGAAATATTTGTCCGATACAGAGGGCTCCTGCTTGATGAAATGACTCAACGCTGACGATCTCTTACTGGGTCTTTCCTCGGCTCCTAATTTAACCGATGGTGAATCTTCATTCTCACTCAATCTCTATTTCAAAGATATGATGTTTGGTGTTTGGTGTTTGGTGTTCGTTATGATGTTTATCGTCTTTTTACTATAGTTCAAACGGATCACGTGCGCAAAGTTCTATGACTAAGCATATCTGACTAAGCGCGAATAGTCACGTGATTTCAAGTATATACTATTCTTTGTTTGGGGATTTTCATCCCCCTTGCATGGACCTGCATAAATTTTTTTGAGCGCGTTTTTCTCGAAATTTTTTCCTCAAAAGTTTGGGAGAAAGGAAAAGAAAAAGAAAGGAGAGGAGGTGGATGAGAGTGGGATTGCTGTGTGAGCAGTAACTGAGTGATAGTATTGTGTACTCTTTTCTAGTATCTAATTGCTGTGAATGACTCTTTTATTGAACTGTAAAACCTATCACCCCAGCAACAATGTTTCAAAATCATAAATATTATTGTTTCATATTCAAATCCACGCAACTTGAAACAAAAATTTGACATCAACATTCACGAATTTAAAACAATTTCGAAACCTAGAACACTACCACAAAAGCAATCCTGCATCGGGTATATATAGCGTACAATCCCCTCTGTTTCATCTTTCCAAAGGGCCCATACACTCACCCACAGTCATTCTTTAGTACCTTTTATACAACACAAACGCGCTTTCACTTTCAACAATCACTTACAATGAGAGAACAGGAAGCGTATCTCAAGCTGGAGACCACTGCCGAAATCTCTCTCGGCAAGGAGATCAACTTGATCAACAAGAAAGATTTCAACCATCTTGATTTGGTCATTGAGGCAAAGAACAACAGATTGAAAGCAGAGTTTTTCTACATCTTTGATTATGAAAAGTTTAACAATTGTTCCCTTTTGAAAGAAAACTTCAACATTTTTAACGTTCGCAATGGTCTTAACCACACATCATCGAGGATCGTGGTGCATTATATCACCAAAGAGTTGAAAAGACGGTTCACTGAGTATAAAAAGAATGAAAAGACCAATGGACTCAAACATAACTTGACAGAGATTTTTAAGCCTAGTTTGAACCAGTTCAACGACACTGACATTGCCACTGCTAATGAGTTCATCAAGTCGATGTTTCCATATGAAGGTTGTTCATACACTGGAGTTAAATTAGAAGAAATCATTCGTCCAGTTAGATTCCTGACTTTGGTTTTATCGTTGAGAATCATATGGAGTTTGTTGCCTGGTGCTATAATACCATGGAAATCATTTAAAGATTTCATCAAGAGTGAAGAAATTAGAAATAAGAAATACCAAGCTTTTTATTCAGATTTACCAAAATTCTTACCTTCCTACAACCATTCATGCATATTGTTTGAATTTTTAGAAATTTTTTTAACAATTTTCAAAAATGACTATTTTTTGGATTTAAACTCGTCAATTGATTTGATATTTACTGCTGGTCAGATCTGCTTCAACAGGGATGAATATTCTGCTTCTAGTGGAGATTCTGATGATCTATTTGAATTACACCAATTTTATTTCAAAAGAGGTTATTCTTTCCATACAATTTTTGTTTCATACTTGAGAGCGTTGTCAAAGGAGGTTAACTCTTCAGCACCTGTTGAATTCAAGAATTTGTTTGATTTTTTCAAAATTGATCAATTTCCTCCATCAGAACATAAACCATCTAGTCAAAAGGCATTGACTTTAACCATTCCTAAATATGTCGAAGACGAAGATAAAGAAACGTCAGATCCAAATGAAGTCAATTATTTCAAACTGATATCCAATGCATCAAATTCGACATCGAGAATCTATTCATCAAATCATTCATTCACTAAATTTGAGAATAAATTCCTGGATAAGTTCGAGATCAACCCTCATAAGATCATTGAAAACTTCTTCTCCAAATCATCAAAGAATTATCTAATAAAATTCGACAATACTTTAAACTTTGATGATTTCAAAATCAATGACAACATCAGTGACATGAGATCCAACTTGAAAAAAAATGCAACTCTTTTTGGCAACAAAGAGTTCGTTTCCACATTCATCAATGATTTCAATCGTTATGGTTTTGAAAGCCACGGGACTGATGAAACAAAGAACAATAATAACTCAGACACTTTCCTAAATGACACAATCAATTTCAACTTCAGTTCAAATTTCGAAACATTGGATAAACTACCAGTCAGGGTCTCTAAATTAGAAGTCACTGAATGGTTCATCAATTCATGGAAGTATGAAACATTCTTGGGATTCTTGACAAACACCATCGTTGTTAAACTTACAAAGACGATAGGTGATTGCGATTGGTTAATCATTTCTTCCAACGATAAAATCTCTTCAAATAACAGATATTTGACACCATGTGAGGATGTTGACATTCAAAAACAACTTGAACTCAATGGTGCTACACCACCATCTGATACACCATCATCAAGTTTCAAACCTCCAAAGACTATGAAATCACCAAAAGAAGCTAAAAGAAAATCACCAAACTCCAAAGCTTTGAAACGTATTTCCCAACCATCAAACCCAACCACTTTTGATCAACAATTAAACTCAGCTGATCAATTGTCTTCAAACACAGGCAAAGGTTTCATGAACAGAATCAATGATGTTAACGCAAGCAAACCTTTACCGGCCCCAATGATCCCAAACCAAAGAATAACAACACCTTCCAACCAAATCATCGAGGGGTTTTCCGATTTCGATACCCCTAATGGTAACAAGGGTGATTTCCTGCCTCCTCCACTGGTCAGAAACACAGTCAATGATAATTCTTTGGTGTCTAATGATTTCAATAATGGGTTGAACATGAATCAACATCGGAATTACAAGCGATGATTGATGAGGCTGATGAGAAATTGAGTGCTGAACGTAATGCTATAACTGGTCTAGTCGCTGCTGAATCTCCTGTATCCACGATCAAATCTTTGGAGAAACCTGCAAAGTTGACTTCTAAGCCTGATAAGAGAATGTCTAATCATCCATATCAAACGTTGAAGACTAGTCCACCAAGACACAATGTTTCAAGTGATGATTCGGAAGGTTATGCTGGTAATAGAACTGAAAATCTGGTGAAGAGTCTTGTTGATGAAGTTGAAGAACAAGTCTTAGAAGTTGAAACTCCAGAGAAAACAGACTCGCCATTGACGATTACCACATTGACTGAAAACAAACCAATAGTGGAGCAATTCAAAGATCAAGCACCACCAGTGAAATTGAGATCTAAATCTACTTCACATTTTGAAACACCTCCAAGTTCAACAACTGAGAAATTCTCAACCACGCCAATGAGAAGATTGTCTAAACTAAATTTCGCCAATTCATCACCAAACGTCCTCAAGAACACAGTTCAATCAGCCACATCCCCAATCACTCAAGCATTCCCTAAATTTTCATTCCTATCAGGCAAGAAAGATCGCACCAAGAAAGTCTCACCATCATATTCAAACAACTCATTATCTTTCATCAATGATGGAACAGATCAAGATCAATTACCAGAAAAAACAACAACCTCAAAGAAGTCATCAACCAGATCAAGCAAGAGTCTAAGACGTTTGAAAACCAATGATATCATCCCATCATTGACAACGACTGGTGACATCCCAGAGATTCCATACACTCCTAAAGCATTCAGAGAAAATGGAACTTTTTCATCATTGGAGATTCCTGGTTCTCATTCAATCAGTTCTAATGATTTGAACCCTGGTCAGGCACTAGATGATGTGATTTCTCTAAATCGTGACAATTTTATCTCTAATTCTCCAAAAGTTTCAAAAAATATGATGAGTTTCAATACAATCGATAAAGAAGATGGTGAGGTTGATGAGTTGACATATCTAAATGAGTCGCAAAATGTTGGAGAGGTTTCTGACATGAGTGATAATGCGGAGTCTGTTTTGACTGCAGACACGACCAAAACAGGTGGTGAGAATTGGAAATCATCAAATTCTAATATGCATTCAGTTCAAGGGTTGAATGATAACCTTGATGGATTGATGAAACAGATTTCAGAGACGATGAATGAGGATGAGTTTTTCAGTAGTACTGTGAATTCACAGGAATCTTAGGATGGTCATGGTTTGTTAAGTGTTTTTCCTAGGATTATGGACGTTTTGTTATATAAGTTTTCGTATATAGTCTAATTAGTTTATTTTGATTTGGTTTTTGTTGTATAATATGAACATTTATGAATACATTTTAATGAATTAAAAGTATGGCCAGTTGTAGGGCTGTACTACAGAAAGTTCTAGTTATAAATCAGATAAACTTTTTAGATTAAAAAATGTACCATGCTTGTTAGCCAATGATGACAATGATCATAGTTCATCACGATAAACCTCCTCTGAATCTTGCTCATTAGCAGTTTCGTATTCAGCTTCTTCTTCTTCAGAGTCTTGAGTTTCGGAATCTTCCTCTTCTTGTTCAGTGGCTGATTCAGTTGATTCAGTTGCGTCTGACAACTCTTCGGTTTCTGTTTCAGATTCTTCAGAGACATCCTCGCTTTCTCCCTCACTTTCTTCTTCTTCTTCTTCTTCATCGAGATCACCAGACTCAGTTTCATCTTCGAAAGATTCAACAGAAGTGGTAACATCGACCGTGGTACTATCGGTCTCTGACTCACGTTTTATCTCGATGATGTCTTCAGTCTCAGAAGAATCAGTGTGTTCTTCAGCAGTTTGATATTCAGTCTCAGAAGAATCGGTGTGTTCTTCAGCAGTTTCATATTCAAGGTCTTCTAATCCATCAGTATCAGATTGAGTTTCTTCATCTGTGGCAGACTTCTTGATTTCAATTTCTGGATCAGCTTCTGTTTCAAGCTCAGTCTCTGTTTCTGAATCAGTTTCGTCTTCATCTTCAGACTCTTCATCATCAGCAATCTCACCTTCATCCAATTCATCATCTACTGTATCTTCAATAGAATCTTCAATTTCTGGTGAGGTGACTATTTCATCTTCAGTTTCGAGAACATCATCACTGATTGATTCTTCTTCCTCACTTGATTCGGTTTCAGCAATGGCTGCTTCATCTTCTTCCCATTCAGTGACACTGTCATCGATATCTAAAGCCTCGATGACCTCTTCCTCTTCTTCCTCTTTTCCTACCTCTTTCTCCTCTTTTTCATTTGATTCTTGTTGTTCTGCATCGACATCATCAGTGCCAGTTTCGGTGTTCTTGACAACTTCAGGAACTTCCTCAATCGGTTCAGCGTGCAAATCTTCTTCTTCTACCTCATCCTCGATACCTTCAATAACATCAGCTTCTTCTGGCTCAGATTCAGTTGTAGATGATTCACCATCCTCGGAATCAGACTCGCTCTCGCTTTCCTCAGCGTCTTCTTCCACGGGAGACTCCTCAGCATCGAAAAATTCATCTTCTCGATCTTGGTCTTCGATGAAAACATTCTCTGATTCTTCAAGATGAATCGCCTCATCTTCAACTGCAGCTTCGTAAACGGTATCCAATTTTTCAACAATTATATCATCAGTGATTTCTTGTTCGACATTTGGTTCAGCTTCTGGTTCTTGTTTGATATCGTCTGTGATTGTTGGTGGGGTTTCAGTTGGGATCTCTTGTGATGAAGGTTCAAGAATGACTGTTGTGACTGTTTCTTCAATTTCAACGATTGGTGGTTCCTCGGTGGACTCAATTTCAAGTTCAGACTCGGACTCAGACTCAGTTTCAGTTTCAGTTTCAGTTGTAGAGTCAGGTTCAGAAGACTCCTCATCCTGTTCTTCCTCTTCGACCAACACATCCTCTTCCTTCGCTTCTTCTTGAGAAGTCACCGGTGTTTCTTCAAGTGATTCCTCGTCAAAACTAGAAATCTCATCATCAGTGGATGAACTGCTTTCTTCGCCACTCTCTTCTTCCTCAGAATGTTCTTTTGTGTCATCACTAATGACTTCTTGTTCAGGTGTAGTCTCGACGGTTTCAGTTTCGATATGGGTGATATGTTCATTGATCTCTTCGACTGTTTCCGGTTCAGTGATCTCTGATAACTTGGTTGATTCAATCTCAATCTCAGGGGCAGATTCAGTCTCAGTCTCAGGTTCCACAACAGTCGAAATCTCTTCCTCGGCAACAGGCTCACTCTCAGTCTCTGCCTCTTCAACTTGTGTCACTTCTGGCTCAGGAGTAGTGATTATCACAGATTCAGTTATTGATTTCAAAGAGATGGTTGATGGTCCAGCAGTTCTTGACAGGCCTCTTCTTCTTTGGAATCTTGAAAGTTTTGACGCTGTTTCGGACTTGGCTGTTTCTGAAAACGTACTGGTGGAAGTGGTGGTGATCTCGGGTTGTTCAGTGGTGACCTCAGTGAATGTTTCGATATGTGTGCTTGGCTCAATTATTGGTGTGATTTCTGATGTTGTTATTGGTATGTCTTTCTCAATTTCGGATTCAGACTCTGAGGTGAGGTCAACGGTGGTGGTGGAGGACTTCTTGGTCTTCTTTGTCTTCTTTTTCTTTGATTTTTTAGTCTTTTTTGATCTTTTCAAAACTGAAGTGGTTGACGTCTCAGAAGGTGTGGATGTGGTGGATGTGGTAGTGGTGGTTGTTATAGAGGAGCTATCATCAGAAGTCTTCTGAAGCAAGGTGCGTCTTGATCTTGTGGATGTTGAAGATATAGTAGTAACAGCATCTGGTGTAGATGGTTCAGTGGTGATTGCTTCCTGGTAGGTTGGTGTGAAATATTCATCTGTAGTGATTTGAACTTTCTTACCCATCAAGTCATTGATATTATCTTTCAAATGATGATCATAAACGCTTTTCAATTTTGATCCAATCACATCCACATAGTTTGAATCAGTTGATGTTGATTCATAAATATTATCAGGACTTAAAGTTCTTTGATTTCTAGTGTCGAATTCATCCCTATGACTTCCTTTAGACACCGTGTGGTAAACCATGTATGTCACTGTGATTATGAAAATGACGATTAACAATTGGAATGATCTAAGGAAAAAATAGTAGATCTTGTGGGTTTCGATACCGTAAAAATCAGGGATTTCAATGATGTTGATAGTTTGACCAGAACTGACACTTGCTAAGAGTTTTCCGTCAGGAGAGATGGCGATTTGGGTGATTGATAACTTATGCAAATTGTTGAAAGTTTTCAAATGTTTGAAAGATTCAATGTTGATGAAAATAACTGAATCTTCATCAGTTGAAATGACAATGATTCCATTTTTTTCATTTGAATCAATTGATGTAATAGATCTTGATTTCTTATCGACCAGTTTCGAATTAATAGTTCTCAAGTTCTTAGTCAACGAGATCTTGGTCAATTGAATCCCACCAGTTTGCAAACCTGATGAAACCAAGACAAATTCATCCTTATTGACAAACTTGACTCTTAATAAATTAGAATCTTTAAAATCTGAACGACGTTGTAAAGAACGGCCAGTGACAATCGATATCACTTCAATGGTTTGATTAGTGATATAGATCAACGATTTACCATCTGGTGAGATTTCCAAATCTTGAATCTCATTGTTTGTTTCAATTTCATATTTCACTAATAGATTGATTGGATCTAGGATATGAATGATTGTAGGGATCTTTGACGAGGCAATTGCTGCAATCTTGGCATCTTTACTCAACTTAATGAACTTCTGATATTGTAAATTGCCGACAATTGGAGTTTCTAACGATGTTGAAGTTATATATTTCAAATGTTCATTATGATACAAAAATTTCTGTAAATTATGGTTATGTCCTTCCTGAATTGACTGTTCCCCTTCGTTGCTTCCCAGAAGAATCACATTATTACTTGCGTCAAGCACTGTAGGAGCGGAATTGTCCTCGTTCAGCTTCAACTCCCGAAACTTCTTGATGGGTTTCTTCTTCTTGGACAGGTTGATGGTCAAGGCTGTGAGCCTGTTGACGGACCTGTTGTCGCCCCCTGTGACCAAGAGCGTCTTCTCGTTCAAAAAACAGGCTCCGTAGATCGGGTAGTCGATCTCGTGTGCGACACTCGAGAGTTTGCCCATTGTTTTATCCACAACTTCAACTAATTTGTGTGTGTCTTCACTATAACAACTTCACCAGATCCAATTTTTTTTCCCTCCAAAGGCTTAAAAAGTGCAATTCGCGGATATGGTGGTTGCACTTCCCGATTGGGAAGTCAACACGGTTTGTTTATTTCCCCGGATTTTTTGAGGTTATTTGTGTCTCAGTTAAACGAGAAGAAGTTGAAGCTGAAGTTGAAGAGAAGAGAAGAGAAGAGAATGTACAAGGACAAGGTGAAGGCTAGCGTGCTGCTCAGAGGACGTAAGTGGTCCGTCGTGGCCATGGTGCTCACGGTGGCCGTTTTGGTGCTGCTCTCGGTGCTCAAATTCTGGGACGACGCGCATTTTAATCGTGTGATTAAGGTCCCAAGTGACCACGGTCCAAGTGCTGGTGTCAACGATGGCCGCAAAGAAGAGATAGATGTGTCTATAGACTCAAAAGTGGTTGGAACCATCTCAAAGCAGAAGAAATTCGGTGCCAACATCGCACAGTTCCATCACAAGGACGGGCAGGTTGATGATATAAACAGACACACTACGAGTTTACATGTTCCAACACCAACTGTCAAGCAGTTTCCTACTATTACTCCAACCATGAGTCATGACACTAGCTCAGTGCCTGATTCGCAACAGACTAAAGTTGTTGTCTTGGGACAAAACTCGAAAAACGGTGCTATTAAAGTTGTTGACAGGATTGATGGATCCTTGAAATGAGAGTATCAAAGACTACAGGTATGAACTTAGACAACGATTGATGTGACATTAGTAATGATAGGGAAGTGGAAGCGAATGCGTGGTGTAATCTCGATGGTGTATTATAGCAGATGATAATGTTTGCAAAAATTTGGAAAAATGGGGTGTTTTGGTGTTATTTTATTATTAAGCTTCAGTTCTTTGGGTAGCTATTTGTGCTGTTTTGATTTTGAAAACAGCTTTGTTATTGAGAATATTTAGGATGTGTATGACCTTTTATGATTTTATGATATATAATTTGTGACACTGTAGGAGAAGTGAAGTTGCTGAAATAGCTGTTCGTGTAAAGAGCAAAAAAAAAACCATGGAAAATATCAGACAGTATCACAAGATCATACCTTTTGAATGGGAATTGGGGTTACGGAACCAGCTGCATCTTCATGGTCCGATTATTTGATTTGAAATTCTTGTAACGATTTGTTTAGTTCATTCTCCGTTAATGTATCTTTATCATCAATCATCTCTGGTTTATCAAACTTGATAGCAACTGATCCACGTCTGTGATGATGTCTTCTGCAATCACAATCCTCTTCCGTTGGTGAATCATAATTAAAATCACTTGCAAAAGTAGCAACGCTATTTCTGCAACTTTGTGAATTATTACGATTTTCAGGATGTGTACAATCAGAAAAGAAAGAACTTGATCTCGATGATATTTGTTTCTGATTGACACTTGATTTTCTTGATACGTTTAATGGAGATTTGACAGGTGATGAAGGATTATTCAATGGTAAGTTTTTATTCATTACAGGCATGGAAATTGATCTTGTGAACGCAGGTGGACCAGTGATTGCTGGATGTTTCGTATAAATGTAATTGAACGGGTTATGACCCTCGCTTGAATGTGATTGGAAGAACGACTCCAATTCAGTGTCAGGAGATGCTTTATCAACGTTGAAATGATCAGTTACTGCAGATTGGGAAAGGGTTCTTGGATATGGATTGTTGAATTGCTTCAACTTTGCATTCAAGGGTCTGTTGAACTGCGCATTGTTGGTGTGCGTGTCCGAGAGGTCGTAGAGCAGCTCGAACCGGGACTGTTTGTACGTGTCCAGTTTTGACATTCTTAAGTCTTAAGTAAAGATAAGGAAAAAGTTAAAGAGATAAAGAGTAAAATATCACAAGATTAAATCAGCTGTTAATTTGAAGTTGGAGTAAAAAAAAAAAAAAATCAGGAACGGTTCCTTGCGAATTCGCGGGGTGGGTGGTGACTGTGCGTCAGCCTGCAGATACGAGCAACCTGTTCCCCATTAGGAAACTCCCGGATTAATTGTCGGAACTTTCCTCAATTGTGGCAGGTTAAAGCGAAAAAAAAGTATAAATAAACAATAATGTCCAGCTGTCAATTATCATACAACTAACAATCATTAAACACAATTACTTCCCTTTAAAATGTCTAAAGTCTTGAATATCGCCGTCGTCGGCACAGGTATCTTCGCCACCGACAACCACTTGCCAACTTTGCAAAATCTTCCTGAGAATTTCAAACCAGTTGCTGCTTTCAACAGAACCAAGGCCAAAGCTGAAACATTTGCTCAAAAGGCAGGGATCGCTGAAGATCACGTTTATGATTCAATCGATGAGTTGCTTAAAGACCCAGAAGTCGATGTCTTGGATGCATTACTACCAGGTCAATACAATTATCCAACTATTGTCAATGCAGTGGAGCACAACAAGCCGATAATTTTGGAAAAACCAATTGCTCATAATTTATCAGATGCTAAAAAAATTGTTGAATTAGACAGATCAACTGATGTCCCAATTGCGATTGCTGAACAATGGGTTTATTTCAACGCTGTTAAGTTAATCCATAGACAATTGGAAAAAATTGGTGAGGTTGTCTCATTCACTTATAGATCAACTGGTCCATTTAATAGAAATTCTAAATATTTAACAACTTCATGGAGACAAAATCCAGAACATATCGGAGGGTTCTTATCCGATGGTGGTGTTCATCAAATTGCTTTATTAACTGAAGTTTTGGGTCGTGTTAAATCAATCTCTGCATTGACTAAACAAGTCAGAAAAGAATCTGGTGATGTTGACACATTGTTCTCAACTGCAAAATTAGAAAGTGGTGCAATTGGTACTTTCACTTATGGTTCCGGATTCGGTGCTATAGAAAAACATGGTTCGTTTGTGATATTCGGTACTAATGGATCCGTCACTTTTGAATTCAGCGCAAATAAACCAAGATCAATCACTACATTGGTTGGTGCTTATGCTGATCAAATTGAAGCTAATGATTATATTGAATTCAATGAAGTTGATGCAATCAAGGCCGAATTTGAAAATTTTTATGAAGCCGTTTCTAAAAAAGATAAGAAATTGATTAAAGCTTCTCCAGAAGTTGCATTCCATCATTTGGCTGTCATTGGTGCTGCTTTGGAATCTGCCTCTAAAAACGGTGATTCTGTTGAAATTCAAAAACCATAAGTTCAATTTTATTCAAATTGGTATTTATTGCTTCACGAAATCGTAGATTAAGTATCTCTACAATTGGCAAACCATTCTAAACCATTCTAAAGTTATTAATTATTATTTATATATCATAAAATTCTCTATCCTACACTCTTCAACTTCACTTCTTGTGATCTTTCAAAATTCTTCCAAGAATAACAGAACAAGCTGATGAAATGATAGAAACACCGCAAATCATAAACATCATCATGTTGGAATACTTGAAAGTTCTAGCCTTATCTGCAGGCCATCCACTGTATAATGCATAAGTACAAACAACAGAACCCAAGTTACCCAACCCAGAAACTAAAGCGGAAGAGACAGCAACACCAATGGCACCATGTCTCTTGTTGAAAATGTCAGCTGTCATTGACATACAGGTAGGAACAGTTGGACCCAAACCGAAACCAGCGATTAATAACCCACCGTATCTTGACCATTTTGGTTTGGCAAATGTGGTGACGACTAAACCAACCATGATCACGACACAAGCACAAGAAAAGATCAAAGGTCTATATTTCTTGAAGATATCAGACAATGGAGTGATTAATAAGATGGCAGATAAATCAAACAACCAAATTGGGGCATATAACAAAGAAACACTGATCGAAGAAACGTTCAACACGGCTCTGATTAAAGTAGTACCAAAGACAGCAAGACCGAATCCGGTACCCACAACACCGAAATACATCATGATTAATGGCCAAACTCTTGGATCAATCAAAATGTTCCAAACATCTTTCCAACCCCAAACCAATTTGATTCTATAATGTTCCATTTCCCTCTCATGTAACAATCTCTCCTCGTTATTCAATGGATGATGATTGAATTTTTTTATCTTATTAAACAATTCAAATTTAGAAACTCTATCGATTTGATTATCAGGCAACCAAAAGAACAAACAGAATGAACAGAAAATAGTCACGGCACCATAAACGATATACAACCATCTCCAACCTTCCAAACCTCTAGTCATGTCCATTTTTTGGAAACCAGCAGCGACTAACCCAGCTGCGGAAGCACTCAACTGTGCAGCTGTGAAATAATACCCAATTCTTCTAGTCATTCTATGTGGAGGATACCATAATGACACGTAATAACTCATTCCTGGCCAAGTACCGGCACCACAAATACCACTAAACATTCTAACTGCAATGATCCCACTTGCGTTTTTCAAAGAAGCATAACAAATGTAAACTAATCCGACTGAGAACACAATACGTGCTAACCACGCCTGTGGGGCAAGCCTCGTCATTGCAATGTTCATAGGCACATCAAAGATGATGTATCCGACATAGTACAATGCAGAAGCGGTGGAAATGTCATGAGGGGTGAGTTTCAACGTTTGCGATAACGAGTGACCAGCTTCTGCATTCATCGTTAAAGTGTTACCGTAGGCTGAACTACCAAATGAAGTGAGGAAGTAAAGACTCCATAAGGCAGGAATGATACGAATGTCCAGTTTGCGGTAGATCTTGTCCAGTTTGGCTTGTTCTTCAGGCGTGAAGAGGGATGCTTCTTCTTCGTCTTTGAGATGTAGTTGCTGTTGGTGTTGTTCGACATCTGAGGAGGTTGTGTCCAGCGTGGCAGTTGCCTCTTTGGATTTGATGGAAGACATCGCTGATAATCTGTTAGATACAGAGTGAGATTATGAGAATCGGGGGGGAATTCCAGCGAGTCTTTATACAAAAATTTTTTGCCCAATTCTTTTTAATGTCCGTTGTTGGTGATTCAAGTGATGAGAGAACCGGAAAAAAAAAAAAAAATTGTGCGTCAATTAGATTCATGGAAATTACCTGATTGGGTAATAAATGTGAGTCGGATGACTCCCGTGACTCAACGGGGAAAAACAAATTTTTTGGTGGGATTCATATCAGTGAATTTAGTGGGAATTTTCATTATGTGAGACTTTTTTTTTGAGTTAAATTACAAAGGTTTATTAAAAGAGTCATGAATTTGTTTAATTGTTGATTCATTTTATTGATCATTTGTTGAATCGTTTTATTGATCATTTGTTGATTTATTTTATTGATCATTTGTTGAATCGTTTTATTTGCTGATTTATTCATTTGCTGGTTTATATTCATTTGTTGGGCAATGGGCGTTTAGGGCCTCACGACAACATGATATTCATCTGCCAGTCCTTGTGCACGCTCAGCCAATTATCATTCATCTCATTGTTCTTACGTCTTCTCCAGACTTCAAACATCATCTGTCTGGCCCCCCAATACGAACCCACACCTGCCCCTGCCAAATCACTCGCCCATTTCCTGTATCGATCTTGTAAAGACTCATCAATAGCGGCACAACCACCTATGAAACCTTGCCACATTAATGGAAGGACATTGACATCTTTGTCGGAGATGACTATTTGATGGAGATCTTCTAAGTGAGTGATGCAGTTGATGGAGTAAGCTTGTAGGAATTCTATTTTCATTTTTTTAATCATTGTGAAGTAATAAATGATTAATGAATTGTAAAAACCAACGGAATGATGATGGATTGCTTTATGAAGATCACTTATAAAGATATTGTTTTTAAATTTTGTTAATTTCCATTCACTTTTCCAATTTAATAATTTTTTTTCAAATGATTCAATCAAATCGTTGAATTTGGAAATGTCTTCCTCTATTGCATTTGTCTTTTCAGTCTTGTCGAAATAGAATTTCAATTTGATTAATTTAACAGTCTCACTGAATAAAAGGATTAATGAATTTGGTAATCCATATAATGCATCAGTTAATAAGACGTCTTTATTAGTTTTCGTTTGCCATGTGTCTTCATCAATGAAATCTGGTGAATATTCTTCATTGAATGAGGCCTTGTTAATGAATCCGATTTCAATTATCCCATGCTGATCAACATTTTCATAAAATTCAGTAGTTTTACCAATATTTTGAGATTCTAATAATCTATTGAAAAAATTCGATTTCATATCAGAATCAATTGAATTCAAAATTGAAAAATTTGTCGAATCTTGAATTAATTTCAAAAATGAAAAGACTCGATGCAAAACCTTGGCCTTGTTGCTTAACTGTGGACGTTCTTTCATTCTTTTAGAAATTATATCTTGACACGTTGTGAGATAATATTGACAATCAGCCATTGTTCCCCATACGACATCGATAGTGTTCATTGATAAATGAGCAACAAGAACATCTTTATACTTCTCACTCTTGTTCTTCAACTGGTTAATTAAATCACCCTTGGTGATTATTTTCTTGAGGAAAGATGAGGCTTGCAATCTGAAATCAATACCTAAATTCAAAAAAAATTTCATCTCTGTTGAACCTTTGGGAAATTTAGATTGTAAATTAAAACAAGAAACAGCCAACAATGCATTCAATAATCCCAATCTTGAATCGGTACTTCTCCCCATTGCACATAAATCACCCAGTGCCTGCAATGCCCGGGGGAAATATATAGTCTTCCATGGATTTTGAACAAATGGAATAACGGTCATCATGTCTGCAACTTTCTTATAGTAATGATCCAGTAAAAATCTAGTCAATGATGAGATTTGTAGGCCTTTGGTAGGCAAGTTTAATGATTTGGATAAGTTTGGGAAGACCGGTGTTTCTATCACTTTCATCACGTTTTCAGGCATGTGACTTTCATTTGTAGATATTAGTATGTCATCAGTGGATGAGAATCTAACTTTCACTGATTCATTAGCTTCTTCTAATGCTTTAGTCGCATCATTGGTCTCGAATAAGTTGGTGGATGTAGTGACTGATGAATCATTATTGTTGTTATCCGTTGTGGCCATGGCTGATGCTGTTGTTGTCTTTGAGGTGGTGTCGTTGAGTGATGGACTTGTGGTTGTGGTTTGTAAAGCTTCTGGATTAAAATGATGAGGTCTTAATGCATTGAACACATCACGATCATACGGAAACAAGTCTAATGCCGCCTGTGAAACATCATCAGTGAGATTATTAGTATGTGGCCCTGCTGTGGATGTGGATGTGGATGTGTTGATGAATTGGTTCACGCTCTCGCCTGTAGAACGGGGACCATTGACATTTGAACTATATGGATACAAGAAATCGAAAAAGACGCTGTTTTGATCAGTTGATGTTGCAGCAGTTGCGCTTAATAATGCATCAAATCTCAGTTCTTCAGATAGCCATTCCTGATTCAACTTGGCTTGATTATCAAACATTGTATTTTGTTGCCAATTTCCTGATTGTAACATATTATTGTTATCGCCTGTTTGAATCGAAGTGGCTCTTGAACTCAATGCAGTGGGCGTACTATCAGCCGACGCGGCAGAAGCAGCAGCAGCAGCAGCAGCACTCAGCTTAGTAGTGGCCGCGATTGCCCTTGCTTCAGTGGCATATTTCGATTTTGCCAATTTTCTTCTTTTCCTCATCAAATGGTCAGGGATCTTCCTCAGACCTTCAAACACACCAAACTGGCCCTGGATCCAAGTCTGATTGTTCTCTATCAGTGAATAATCCGGGGAATGCAATAGTCCAAGATCTCTATCCATCTCTTCATAATCCCGATATTCTCGGTCATACTTGACAAACTCGATATTTCTTCTTTGGAAATTACTCTTATCCTGTTCCAACTCATCCTCATCCTCTTCTTCGTCACCGGCACCACTTTTAGACCTCAATTGAGTCCCGTACTTGTCAAACTTGACGAGCTTACTCCAGCATAAAACGATCTGGTAACCGGCACAATCGAGCCCGGACCGCTCGCATCGCTCACACTTCGGTCTGCGCAGGTCGCACTTGATCTTGCGCTGCCGGCACGTCCCGCAGCCGGTGAACGTCTTCGTCTTTGTCTTCTTGCGCTTGGAAGTGGATTGTGCCATGTGTTTTTTTTTAATGATTTAAAGTGACACTTTTTTTAATTTTAGTGCCATTCGTTATTCTTTTCCACTTCAAGAAGAAAATTTTTCAACGGTGTGAGTTTCTGTTTTTGGTCCACTGGGCGGGGCTGCGTAACCTTTTCAAACATCAAAATATTAAAACAAAGAGAGACAATATAACGATGGATAATAGATCAATAGACAGGAGGAAATCAATAGTATCAGCTGTTGACTAATAGCTACAAATGACAGAGAGACGCCGCAAAAAGACGAAGCTGTTTTCAGCGGACATCCGCTCGCTGCTCTACGCGTTCGGGGACGTCGAGAACCCGCTCACCGAGACCGTTGATGCCATGGAGGACGTATTGGTTAATTTCATGGTTGATACTTGTCATGATGCGACAAATTTCGCCAAAGTGACCAGGAGACAAAAGATCAAAGTTGATGATTTCGCATTCAGTTGGAGAAGAGACCCGGTTAAGTATGGTCGTGTGTTTGATTTGTTGAGATTACAGGATGATATTAAAGAAGCTAGAAGACAGTATGATAATCCTGAGGATAAGAATGCGATGAAAGAGATGAATGATTTCGATGATGATGGTGACGAGGCGGGCAATGGCGGTGACAATGGTGAGAATGGCGATGGGGTCGGTGTCAAGGCTAGAAATGGTGGCGGGCAGGGTAAAGAGAAGAAAGCTGCTGAGCCAGAAAGAAAAAAGAGAAAATATACAAAGAGTGGGAAAGAGAGAAAACCTTATAAGAAAAGGGCCAAGAAGGCGGATTTACTGCTACAGCAGCAACAGCAGTCTGCCACTTGAAAGTTGATGCTTTAGCTAATGATAATAGTTTGATGAGTTACGTTTTTTAAATCTATGTAGTTAGATATATATATATGAGTGATGTTGGTTTCTTTTCTTTCTTTTCTTTTTTTTTCATTATCTTCGTAAATCCTAATTCAAGCAATGATGTTTTTCAAATAATCGATATTATCTTCACGTTCCTTAACACCAGTGAATGAACTCCACCATTGATTTGTCTTTAACAATACAACTTGTTTTAAATTATGTGGTAAGTTAACATAACTTGACCATAAAAATTGTAAAGCTTGTTTAAATGCTTCAATTTCTTCATAAAATGCCTTCTTGAACGTTTTTGGTAATGTAGGATCGTCTTCCAATCTTGAAAATTGTTCATCCTCAGTTTTGTTTATATATGTTGATTTTTCTTGTTCAGTTTTCAATGAGTTTAAATAGTTGAAATTGTTGATTGCTGAAATTGATTTTGTTAATCTATCAAAAGTGTTGAACAAACTAGCAATTTCATTTTTTGCTAAATCTTTTAAAACGTCTTCATTATCAGTGAACAAGACTTTTAAAGCAGTGGCGTACCCAGTTGACTGGATCTTCCCCCATAAACGACATCTATCACAAGTGACACAATCCATTAATCTAGTCACGTTTCTAAACTTGTTTTTAAATTCCTCTTTGATATTATTATCTTTAAACATTAAATCTTCGTTAAAAACGTTTAAACTTGTAGGTAATTCTCTGACAATGGCATTCAACTCTTTGTGAATATGTCTATCATTTGCAACGTTTAATGGATTAAATTTATGATTTTGCAAATATGGTGATAATTTCAATATCGAACGAACCAACAATGCATAGTTGAAATAAATGTTTGCTATTCTCTCTTTATGATCCCCGACTTTAAAATTGAACAATTCAAGGTTTGGTTCCCAATTATTGGTCTCATTATTAAACCATTCATTTGATAAATGTGTAGAAACAGAACTATGAAACCCAGAAATGATTTGATAAAAAACTTTTTGTTCAATATCACATTCCCCTTCAATTTGATTTTGATAAATCATTGACCAAACATTACGTTCAGGAGTTGGAATATATCCAGTGAACCTTTCTGGATTTCTTGAAATATCAATAATAACACCATCTTTATCATCCATATCACACCATTCATTATCATCCAACTGTCCATCATCACCGTTCGAAGCACAAAGAGAATCCAAGAACGAATCCTCTTCGAAATTACCCAACTTATCACCATGTGAGTCCAACAAGTCATAATCGTAATCATTGGAATGAACGTCTAAATCTAATTGACAAGCGGGACTAAAACAAATGGATTCACAGTCGTAGAAGGGACAGTTGATGTCAAGTTGGAACTGGTAGTGCTTGAAATAGTCCTCCTTGATGATCTCTGCAATCTTGGGTCTGAGTCGCTCGTTCAAGTTCTTAATGTTGGCATAAGTGAGATCGCAACACTCGTTATCAACGAGCTGATCGGTGTTGATGTCAAACAGTTTGTCGGCAGCTGCTGCTACAGATAGAAGCCCCAAAAAAGGTAAACATGACCAGCGCATTTTTGTATATATCTCTTTCTATCTCTCACACTTGACTATAAAAAGTGTCAATTAACAGCGTGTAATTTTCTACAGTGAAATAAATTTATAATCAATTTTTTATCCCGTTCGAGTCAGGTGACAATAATTGACTTAAAATTTTCTATACTAATGGAGACCATTCTATTAGAAAAGGGTACAATGATTGAAACTAACGCTTATTCAACTGTTACAAGTTAAATAGTTATCTCTTGACAAGGAAAGAAGATCCAATATAAGGGACCAAAATACGTTCCCAGAAAGGCTTTCTGTCCCGTGGAATATTTCAAGCATGGGCTCACAACACCGATTAATGACACCTTGTCCCAATTGAGACAAACTTTTTTGTTGGATTTGTGCCTAAGAGGGCATCAGTGACGGTCCCACCAGAATCTAACATGTATTCTTTTCACGCTCATTTGCCATCCCTGGTTATTCCAACTATAAAAGGCGATGATTGCGCCTAAGGAATACTACATAACTATATATATATATATACATCGGACAATAGAAGAACACATCGAATCCAAACTGGGAGTTAGATGAACTGCTGCAATTGCCATCTACCCTGAATCTACCCTGAATATACCACCTGAAAGCGTTGGTTATCCTCAGAAGATCACGTGATATTTACTTGTACCGGTAGAGGACACACATTCTTCGTTTTCTAGACAGAGGGGCTCGCAATGACCTACAAACGACAAGCGATGAATAGATGTCACGCTTGTAGTTTGTCCTTCAATTGGAGACAAATCATTTTCAGTTCTCGTATATCTCAGTTCAAGTCACCTAACAATGAATCAGTCCTGCTAAAACAGACCCCAAAGTACCATTACAAATCAGATCATCGTACTTAGAACCCAAGTGAATGGCACTGGGATATCGCAACAATCGATATTTCAGCAACTTGATATCGGAAAATCTCAAGACTCAAGGTACAGCGTGGGTACAGCGTGTTGGGTTGGCAGTGCTCCTAACGGTCGTTTCCATATTGAACCGCTTTGGAGTCGAACAGGAACCGAATGAAGTCGATGATGGGCCGGTTCTGCGACGTCTCCCACTCTCTTTGGACCATCTTCCTGTTGAGGTTGAATTTTTGCTCCTTTTGGGGCTTGTTCTCGTGTCTCTGGGGTTTCACCTTGTGCACGGGCTTGACGACTTTAGCTGGTTCTTCCACTTTGGGCCTGTTGTTCGAGATCCGTTTCATCCAGTTCGCTTTCCTCTGCCTGATCCACTCCTCAATCTCTTCTTGCGACTGTTCGGTGGTCTCTGTGGGCACTGCCTTCACATCCTTAATGGGCACCACCTCATCGCTCTTTTTGTCTGCACTCCCTGGCCGTATCCGTATCTCCTCGTCCGGTAAAAATACCGGCAGCAGCCCCGTCACGTGCTCGCTCTCCTCACCATCACTGCTCACTGTGCCGTAGATGAGGTCCATTCTTCCTTTAATCTTCGCACTATTTATAACCAATCCAGTGACAAATTATCAACATCAACTCTCTTCAACCGGTACAAGAAAAAAAAAAAAAAAGATTATAAGCAAAAAAAAAAAAAAAAAAAAAAAAAGGGGGGGGAAAAAAAAAAAAAAAAAAAAAAATATCCTTCAGTTACCCAAAACCACCACAACTCCACGCAAAATGTCCCAGCCAGCACAACGAGCAGCCACCCAGAAAGTCACACAGAAGTTCCTCAACAAGGATACCTTAAAGTACGTCCCTCCTCTTTTTTCCCCTTTCCCAAACGACCCACAATTGAGTCCAATGGAGCACACTGACCCCCACTAATGGAGTACTAACAAGTAAACCAGGTACGTCTTCACCACTCACTTCTGGGGTCCCGTTTCGAACTTCGGGATCCCAATCGCCGCAATCATGGACTTGAACAAAGATCCTGAGTTGATTTCTGGTTCAATGACCTCGGCATTGATTGTTTATTCTGCCGTCTTTATGAGATATGCACTTGCCGTCACCCCAAAGAATTATTTGTTGTTTGGTTGTCATGTTGTCAATGAAGCCGCACAGTTGGGTCAGGGTTACAGATGGTTGAATTACCATTACTTGTCGGGAACTCCTGCTCCTGCCGTTGAAGCTCCAGTTGAAAAGAAATAGATTTTTAAGTATTTCCTTTATTCTTTGGTTCTTGTGTTGTGATTGCAGCCATGTGTGATTGGTTTTGTTGTCTTTTCTATGGGGAAGAGAAATGATCTCAAGCCTTCATGTTTTCCCTCAAGCCTTTTTCCCTAGTTTTGTTCTTGAATAAATAGATGCTTGAACTTTTGATATAGATATTTTTTTGGGAATTTCAGGGAAGACTGTTGGAAGTTATTGCTGTTGATTGTTTAGTTTATGTTTTATGAATGGAAATGGGAATTTTTCCTCTTATTTCAGGTGTAGATTGATGTAGATTAGGGTGTATCGGGGGAGTGTGGGGTCAGTTATTCTGGAATTGATTTTAAATTAGATTGTTTGTTATTTGCCAAAGTTATTAGCACTAGCAGTTAACTCACTGATAGACTGAAAGAATGTGGAGAACGTCCCTGGATAAGAGATGTTTCCTTATTGAAATGGTTTTTTTGACCTTCAAATGGCTGGGAATGATTTATTGACCGATGCGGGTAAATAAGCTTATTCTTCATTTAACCGGGAGAAAATATCCCAAATGCTATTCTCTTGATTAATATTATTGACTATATTTAGCATTGATCAAGATGAGTATTGAAAATTAATATGACTAAAGATTCAAACAACCTTGTATAAAAACGCATAGCCTCAGCTCTGAACAGTTGGCAGAACAGACTGAGCTTTATACATATCCCCAAGCATCTCTTCTGTTAAACAGACAATTCAGTATCCTCAAATCTACATCTAAAAGAGACAAATAAAAACGGAAAAAGAAGCTATAAACCACACCTACCCATCAATAACCTCCTCTTCCCCACTCTCACCACTTCAACGCCCTTTTGTAACTGAAACATTTCATCCCTTTAGGTGCACACAGCTCACGTGACCTCATCGGAAATGCACGGTGTCCAAATCACGTGACCTCAGACGCGTTCTTTTTCAATTTTTTTTTTTTTTTTATTTTTTAGAGGAAGAGAAAAAAAAAAAAAAAATTGAAAATTAAAATAAACAAAAAAATAAATTGAGAAAGTTTCAAAAAAAAGATTTGCGGTTTTGTGATTCTGTTTTTTGAATCTCTTCACACATCACACTTTGAGAACAGTACACCAGGAGCCTCCCCCCACGACCATGTCCGACCTCCAGGCTGCGAACTACAGGGACCTGCTGAAGTACCACTCAGCACTCAGACAGTTCCTCAATACGTCCACCGCGCCATCGAGGCCGAATCCAGCACGGGCAGCCAAGGCGCGGGACAAGTTGTTCAAGCTTTCGCCGTCACAGTTCTTCGAGTTGAGCACGGACGTCTACGATGAACTGCAAAGAAGGATTGATGAGGCCAGTGATGAGCCTGATTTCTTGTTACCCAAATCATCGTTCCATCCAAAGAGAAACGAAGCAAGAGAGAAATTGGGACTGTTGCAACAGACGAGATTCAGAGATTTGGTTAGTGATATCCTGTATGAGATTGAGAGAAGAAGGTACCATGTTGCTAAGCCAGAGCCTTCAAAAGAACCAGTCTCGAAGTCAACTGCACCTGTGCCGGCACCTCCTGCACCTACTACTGCGAAAGGTCTGGGAATCTCTCAAGAAGAACCTTCATCATTACATCAATCCCAAGAATCTACCCATGGCGGTATCGTTTCTGTTCAGCAGTCAACTATCATACCAACAAAGGCAGATCTGGCTTGGAGTTCTGATGAAGAAGAAGAGGAAGAAGCTAAACCAGCCAAGAATGCTCAATTGGCCAGTTCACAGACTCAAAACGTTATTAATGACGCGGCAATCCCAGAAACTAAACCAGCTGTCACTCATGTTAAGAATGGATCAATTAATAGTTTTTCAAGTATTGTTTCTCCAAAGATTGGTCGTCCTGAAATCGATTATGTTGGTGAACTAAACAATGCCATTAAAAATAAACAGAGTCCAAGTACTGGTCTGGCAAGAGGTTTATCAGTTTCAAAAGGAAGAAATAAAGATAGAGAAATAGAAATGCTTTTGGAAGAAGGAACCAAAATGGATAAGACTATAACTGAATTAGAACAAAAAAATTCTTTATTACAATCTAAATCTGACAAATTTGAACAAGAATCACAAGACTTACAAAGAATTAATGGAGAGTTGAAAGATAAGATATTTAACATTGAGAGAGACATTGAACTCAAGAATGATCAAATCAAGAAGTTATATAATCAACTCGATTCTGGTGTTGATAGATCAAATGCCGTTCCTTCAGATCACAATACAAATAACGCTCTGCAAAGCGAAGTCGAACAACTGAAGGCCAAATTGATTGAAGTTGAATCGTCTAAGATTGAAGAAGTTTTAGGATTGGATTCAATTTCAGATGATGAAGAAAGATTTGAAAGTTTATTATCCAAAAATGGATTGGTTCCATTATCTTCAATTTCTTCTTTTAGAAAACTAGTCCAAGAATTTTTGATTCAATTAGCTCAAAATACCAAAAATAAATCCATTGATTCCACTTCTGTCTTCAATCTGATTTCTCAAATTGGTAAATCTGCAACCTCAATTTCAAGCTGTGCTTCAAATACAGAGAAGGCAGAATTAGTTAGAGCCTCTATTTCTCATCTGATCACATCTACTAGATATTATGTGACATATGGTAAAGCTTTACCAACATTGGTCATTGAAAGTGCATTAAGTGAAGTTGTCTTCACTGTTTATGATTTTATTCAAGACGTTAAATTGAATAATTCTATTGAAGGAGTTAGAAACAATTTAAGTGTTGCTGATATTGATGTTACTCAATCTAATCGTTCTTTCAACTCTCAAGTTAATATTGAACAAAAGAGTTTCCAAGGTGAAGATATTTCTGAAGGTGAAGAAGAAGAAGACGATGATGATGATGATGATGATGATGATGATGATTCACATGTTTCTCCTGTTAAACCATTAAGAATGGCAAAACGTGTTGATAACAGTTCTAAACCAAAAGATCTAGTGGTGAATACCGATATTGCTAATGGTAATAAATCAGTACCTGATCAATTACCAAAATCAACAAATCTAGCATCATTGGTCTCCAGATATACACCAAATAGTCAAAAGAAAAACATTACAACGGAATCTATCAATACCAATACAACGACATCTCCACAAACCACACCAAGAAAATCTTCAAATAGTATTTTATCAAAAGTTAGACAATTTGAACAACAATCAGAATCTGAATCCAAGACACCATCACCTGTTTCTAGAAAAGTCATTAGTCCTTTACAAGACAAGATTGTTTCACAATTTGGTGAAAGAAGACCAAGTATAGATTCTTTACAAAATCCATTTGAACTTCCTGAAACGAATGGAAAATCAACAACAACAAGTAATGGTGTTAAGGAATTAAATGAAAGTTTCAAAAAAGAACTAAATTCAACTGCAAAAGAAAATGGAATAAAAGATTTGAATGATTCTAAAGCTTTAGAAGTCTCTGATGGAAGTGAAGATGATTTACTGAAGAATCTTAATTATGCAAGCTTGAAAAAAGCAGTTGCTGAAGATAATCAAAACAAGAAACTACCAGTTGAAGAAGATGAAGAAGAAGAAGAAGAAGAAGAAGAAGAAAATTCAGAATCGACACCAACCAATAGCAAAGAAACTTCCAAGACCACTGAATCTGTTGTTAAACCAGTTTCCAAATCAACGGATGTTGATTTGTCTAATCCAGAAGAATCTGAAGTTGCTGTTGAAAAGAAAACTGACATTCAACCTATTGAACCGGCAGCCATAACCACCACCACTGCTACCACTGCCACAGTTGCACCAGTTGTCATTGATCTGGCAAGTGATGATGAAAAGAGTTCAATTGGCAACGGTAGTTTGAACGGAAAGAAGGTTGAAAATGTTATTTTGAATGGTCAAGATGAAGTTGAAGAGATTGAGTCAAAAACAAGGGATATCGATTTGAATGGACATGATGAAAAGGAACAAGTTCCTATCAAAAAGCAAAATTCAGAACAGGATACTGTCAAACCAAAACAATTATCCAAGGGATTTGAAGAAAAAGAGAATTTGAATGGTGCCACCAAGAATTTGAAACTAGTTCAACCTGTAAAAGCAGAAGAACCAGCAGAGCAAGAAGTAGAAGAAGAAGATTATTCAGAAGAGGATTCAGAAGAGGAATTTGATATTGATGAATTTGATATTGATAACCCGGACAACACCTTGTCTGAATTGCTGCTGTATCTTGAGCACCAAACAGTTAAAGTCATATCTACTATCCAAGCATTGTTAACGTCGATCAAGACTACTGATTCCACGAATGGAGAGTTGAGAAGTGGCTCAAGAGCGATTAACGATGTTGTGAGCCAGATGGTTGAAGCCACGAGTGTTTCCATGAACCAAAGTCGTAATGCCCAGCTGAAAGAGCACGGATCATGGGTTGTTGACACGTTGTCAAATGCCGGAAGAAGGATGAAAGATTTGACACAAAAGGATCAGGACAGTGCCCAAGACGATGACTACGCAGACAAACAGTTCAAACAGAGACTTGCTGGTATTGCCTTTGACGTTGCCAAGTGCACTAAAGAGCTCGTGAAGACTGTTGAGGAGGCGAACATCAAGGAAGAGATTGAGCATCTGAACAAGAAGCTAACTAAATAGAGACACCTGTAATGAATCAAATCAAATCAGTTTTAAATAGAACAAAAATTAAAAAAAAAAAATTGCCTAATGTAGTTAAAAAGCAGATATTTTTGTTGGGTGGTGTGCGGGTGTGCTTCCCCTCATGAGCAGATTCCCGATTGGGCGAAAGTGGAGAAACAGTGACACAAAAGTCGCTTAGTCAAAGTGGTGCTTAAAATGCCGGAGAATTTCCCACAACTAAAAAAGCTCTTCAGCTGTTTACTAGACACTTGATGTGACAATGAGCCAATCTAACGCTGTCAAGACAGCCAACAACAACATGAACTCCAAGGTCAACAAGCACCTCGACCGCGTCCCGGAGAACCTCGGCCCCAACGGCGTCACGCCGTCCGGCAAGCCCCGCCTCTTCGTGTGCGTCACGTGCACACGGGCCTTTGCCCGTCACGAGCATCTCAAGCGTCATGAGCGGTCGCATACAAAGGAGAAGCCGTTCCACTGTGGTGTTTGCCAGCGAAGTTTCTCGAGAAGGGATTTGTTGCTGAGACACGCGCAGAAGTTGCATGTGGGGAGTGATGAGGCCATTTCAAGGCTCAGAAGACGGTCTTCGAGGTCGAAATCTACAACGTCTGATATAAGTCAAGATTTTAAAAAAATTAAGATTGAAGGATTGGATATGTTGGACACGCACCAGGATGCACACCAGGTGAATCAGTATTTTGCCCATGGTTTACAGTTTGAGAATCATTCTTCAGAATCGTTTAATGAGAAGTTTCGTGAGAATAATTACAGAAACAACAATGCGGGGGAATCAAACAATAACAATAACAATAACAATAACAATGGGAATAGTAATATTTATGGGAATCGTCGTCGGACGTCGTTTTCCGCTGCGTCTGCTAATAACTATGCAAGTGCATCGTCTGCTAATCAGCAGCAGTATTCTGTTGAGTTTTCAACCCCACAATTGTTGCCCGTTGATCATTTGAATGGGAATTCTCATTATGAAGCAACTTATAACAACACAGCTCCTTCGAATCAACAACAACTACAGAATTTGAACAGTTGGGATATTAATAATATTCCTGGTTTGGATTTTTTAGGAAATTTTTCGTTGAACGGTGGGGATAACAAGATTCAAACCAAAAATATGGTTAATGATGGTGAATCTCCAATTAGTGGGATATCTCCTATTGATGTGAGAAGAAAACCTAAACCATCTAGAAAAAATTCAAGATATGATAATAATGATATTTTTGGATATTCATTCTATGATGACAATTATCAACTTGCAACTGAGGCTGATGATTATAATAATCATCGTTTGACTTTCCCAAAATTGCCATCTACTTATTTGAAAGATTTTTCAACAGATACAACTCCTGACAATCGATATACCGAAAGTGGTGGTGATACTTCTTCTTTGCATTCTAATAATTTGAATGAGTATGATTTGTTGACTGATTTGGAAGTTCCTAATCATGAAGAGAAGATCTTGTCTGTTGGTTATTCATTCTATGAATCAAATGATTTTGCATCTTCTGCACCACCAGCAATGTTCAAGAATGAGAATATAGATAACTTCAATAATATTAATAATAACAATAATAATGGTCATGGTGGGTTGAAAAGATCAGCTTCACAAATGGATATAGACTCGGATAATAGTCATCAGTTTGATAATGGTCTTTATTATGGGTTACATCACAGTGGATTAGACACTGTTCAAGAATCTGAAAATGAATCGTTATCATCCACTTGTTTATTCACTGAAGAGTTATCTAACAAGGTTTCAAAAGTCTTGATGAGATATCCATTCATTGGACTCTTACCTCCAAAACTACCCAGTTTGGAAAAATTAGAATTATTCGTTGAGAATTTTAAAACCAAGTTTTTAAGTCATCATCCCTTCATTCATAAGAATTATTTGAATGAGAAGGCAATGTTTGATTATACAGTCACTGAATCAACTTCAGATGATCCAACTCCTCATGTTTGTCTACCTTTATTAATCGGTGCAATCGGTGCTTTATATTCAAATGATAAGAGAAGTGCAGCTGATTTATATGAGATTTCAAGACGTTGTATTCATGTTTATTTGGATTCAAGAAAGAAAACTGACGATTCTGAAAAATCAACAACTCATAATTCTCCATTATGGTTAGTTCAATCATTGGTTCTAAGTGTCTTGTACGGTTTATTTGCTGAATCTGAAGAATCTGATTTAAGTATAATTTTGAGACAAGTCAATGCATTATGTACATTGATACGAGTTTCAAAATTCAATTTGGTTAAATTTAATCTTGAAAATATTGAAATTAATAACAAATATTTCAAAGATTATATTCTTTATCAATCAAAGATTAGAACCGTTTATATGATTTACAACATTTCAAACACATTGACTGCAGTTTACAACATTGCTCCATTCATCAAATACAAGGAATTGAAATGTGATTTACCAGATTTAGAAAATTATTGGGATTGTACAAACGTTACTGAATTTAAAGCCAAGTGTGTTGAAAATAGTTCTGTTAATTATAATTTGAATCTTGAAAGAATCTTTAATGATATCTTGTTGAACAATCCAATCAATTATAAAGTTTCAGAATTTGGTGGAACTATTGTCATGTTTACCATATTACAACATTATTATTACAACAAGAATAATCGATTATCATATCCAACAATTGCTGTTTCTCCACATCATTCAAACACTGCCAACATAATAAGTAATTTCAAATGGGAAAACATTGTATTAAGTGATGATAATTCAACTTCGACAATGTTGAGAAACATTTCTGTGATTAGATCCTTATTGATTGATATTTCAAAAGTTAAAGAATTACTTTGGTCAAGACAATTGGATAAATTGGCTGAAGAATTTGTTGCTTTCAATTGCAAGAATGATGATTTGTTGGATGCTTGTGATTATTCAATAAGAACACTATGCATGATTTTCATAAATGATGAATATTCTTCAAATTTTAAACGTTCATTATCATTATTATTTCAATTTTTATTCTTTAATTTTTTCCATATTTCAAAATTTCTTTATAAATTTGAAAGAAGAGTTTTTAAACATTTTAATAATGAATCACCATTCAAAGCAAATGAAATTAAAGAAATTCCAAAATATTTTTCAATTTATTTAAAAATTGCTAAATTTCTTGCTGATTTAGAACAAATATTCATCAAAAATTTCAATTACCATGACAAGGATTCAAAACTTGTATTGAAAAATTTTGATCCATCAAGATTTAAATTTGGTTCATATCCGAAATTGTATGAAGCTGAATATCCAAAAGATGCAAATCTTGATCAAGTTTTAACAGTTGTTAAATTGAAATTAAGTGCAAATATTTTAAAAATTGGATCTTTTACATTCAAATATATTTTTGAGAAAGAAATGGCTTTCAATATTTTTAAAAATTTAAGTGACGCTTTGAATACTATTAAAGATCATATTGAAAAAGAGAAGTATTGATTGGTATTTGGATTTGAGTTTTCAGTTCTAAATTTGGCTATTTTTTGTTTTAGCTCATGTGTATTTTTTTACTTACTGTTTAAACTAATGAATTTATGATTATGACTGTTATTTTTAAACCTTGTAGAAATGTTTGAATTCTCGAATCGAGCCTCTTCTACAGTTTAATATTACTAATATTACTTTTAAATCGTCGATTCATTAAAAAACTTTTTGTTTTCTTTCATTAAACTTCAATCTTTTTCTGTACTTTTGATGGCCATGGATATCCATCAATTAAACATTGAACCACCCATTCCCAATCAACTAGTTCTAGGCTCATAGAACCAAAATTTGACGGTATGAAAGGTAATGTAATGATTGATTTTTTTGGTTTATGCGCTGAAAGGTCCAAACTTTCCAAGTTTGATTTTAACACATTCATCTTTTCATTATATACAAGGATGGGTTGAATTGGATGGTTAATATCTGGTCCAAACATGGAAAGTGTGTTAATAAGGTTGGTATGATTTGTTATTGATGTGACAATGATTTTCTTAGCTCCAAGAATATGGAAAATAAATTTCACCAAAGCTGGGTTTGTGCTTGTCAAAATTACATAACGATCTTTCAATAGTAGATTATTGGTAAATTGGTAAGAAAGATCATGTTGCATATTTAAATTGGTAATAAATTTGAATATGTTATGTGATTTTTGGAACTTCATTCTTTTGGAATCACCTGCTGGTAATAAATATGTTGTTAAAGAATCTGATTTCAAATAATTTTGTTCAATGGAATCATGAATGAAATGGGTAGATAACAGAGGCCACCCTAAAGCCAATGTTTCTAAATATTTGGGACTTCTAGCATGTTTGTTTGATATCAAGGCTGCAAACTTGAAATTCCTCATTGATTCTTGACTCTTGAGTGTTACTTCCCCATTTGATGAGACTTTCAATCGAACAATCGAAGAAAATCCCTCCTCTATGATCGTTCCACCTTGCGATTCTATAAGATCGGATAAATCATCTTTATCCACATCACCAGTTATAACAAATAAACAAGAATTGAACACCCCTGATCTGTTTTCAAAGCCAATTTTTTGAGGTGTAGACATCAAAAGCTCTTCTTGATAAGAGGGAATCAAAGCTTTTAGAGGATCTTTGATTGGGTTTCTTCTTTGTTTAGCAAATCTGTCCACCCCAACTCTGTCTCGTCTGAACCATTCCTCATTATCCATCCTAATGATACCAATAGGGAAGCTTTCTTCACCTGACTCTTTCGTTTTGGCCCTTTTTTGTTTCTTAACAACAACAGTATCATAACCTCTCATGCAACGAATTAAATTCGCTTCTGGATGTAAACACTTAAGACCTGTAACGATGTACTTGACACCATCAACTATAATTGAGTCTGAGATTCTCAAATCCAATGGGTAAACCGTACTCACTTGTTCAACAGAGTCGATAAACTTCACAGTGAAGCATTGAGCATCAGCAAATTCAACAAATCCTGGGAAATACTGATCTTGATACTGAGACCACACAAATTGCTTGAAAATGATATCAAACTCAGACAGAATGCTTGTCTCTTTAGTCAAATCATGTTGAGGTAATTCACTCACATCGATGAATTTTACAGTTTCCTTAGAATCTAAATTTGACAAAGAGCTCTGATCAGATTCTAATTCTGGCTCTAGTTGTGAGTATGAACCAGATTTTCCATTGAAGATAATTTTAGCCTTTTTGTTGGATCCAGGAGAGTTTACAACGTTGAGATTCCTTCTTTTTGTTCTTCTGTAGATCTGAGGTGTTTCACTATAATCTTCATCTTTAGTTTTTCTCGATTCTTCTTCCTCAATAGTGTTGTCAACTCTACTATCATCGTCTATGTCTGATAAATCTTGCGAGATATTTGCTGCAATTCCACTGTAAACCCTCACTTGTACTCCATTCACCTTATCATGGGAGCCGTTGAAAACCTCAGGAACTTGGTCTCCTTTTTTATCATCGATGTTGCCTTCTGTATCCTTCGGTGTAGATTTCACAATGTTGTCTGTAGGATCAGGAAGGTCCACTCTCGTTTCAGCAGGGATATCATCAACATGTTCTTGTATAACGTCCAATGGCGTTTCGTCATCTTCATTTCTATTGGACTGCGGTGGTCTAGCTTCAGAGTGTTGTTTTTTCAAGAAATCTCTATGGTATTTTTGGATACTGTCTTCCGCTAAGTTGTACAAAACATTGTTTTGGGTGGTTTTCAAAGCCGTTGGCTCTGAATTAGAATTACTCTCGTCGTCTGATATGACCATTGACGCCATCGTCTGGGATTTGTTATCTATAGACGATTCCTCCATAGATATATCCTTGATGTTGTTTTCTTCAAGTTCCACCTCTTCCAACACTGGTTCATGATATGAAGAGTTGTCAGGTGCTGTTCCAGGAACTTGTATCTCTTGTGTATCGGTAAGCTTTTCAACAGCATCGCTTTTCGTCGGGGTGCTGGTAATTTTTAAGGTATCATTCTCTGGTGTGATCAAATCTTCTTGAGTATTATCTAACTCCGTAACCTCTCCAGGGGCAGTACTCACATGGTGTTCATTCCTTATGAACAATGAGTCTACTTGAGTTCCAGCTTCAATAGAATTGCTAGAACGATCATTGTTATTAAATAAAGCTTTGAGTTGAATGGGGCTCTGCGTCGGGCTATTAAGTGCCATATTTGGAGCTGACTGTGTCTGTGTCTCATAATCAAGTTCAGGACGGTCTTGGTCACCTCGAAGTCTTTCAAATATCTTATGCGCACTTGGGACTGGTGTGTATGAGGACTTTGTCATTCTTCCAACGAATGGTGTTAAGTTTGATGAATCTTGGACTATTTTTGACGTCACAGGAGTGTCTTCAAAAGGGTTCTTGATTTTATTCAACCACGGAGTTTCTGAGTCTGCGAAAGGGTCTCGTACTTCCTTCATCCAAGAGTTTTCATTACCAAGTTTCGAGTTCGGAGTGTCGGCTGGTTTTTTGAATACTTCGTCGGTTCTGGTTTGCAACTCACTCTGAGAAGGAACAGATGCTTGAAGTACTTCAGTTGTTTTCAGTGGAGCCTCATTGGGTTTCACATCAGCTGACCCTAGTGGCATAGCAAGTTCCTGCATTATTTCCTGAGTGTCCGCACTGTTATCTTTGTAGTCACATGAAGAGTCGTATATCTTGTTCTCCTCGCTTTGACTTAGCATTCGAAGCCCGTTTAGTTTCGATGTCTGAGATGTTTGCATCTGGAAGTCTAGAGGAGGTATGATCTGTGTCTGATTGGCGAGTTAGTTGGATACTGAGACGTTGACGCTGGAGAGTACTTACATCTTTCAATTGATTTCTAGCGTCCTCATCCTTCTGTGTCTCGCGATCTTTGAGGATGCTGTCATCATCCTGGGATGCCCGAGTGTTCAACATTTCACTCCAGAGAGCAGCAGACCGGAGGATTGCGCGTTCAATGTGGAATACTGGTGTTGATTTGGTAAAGCGATGGGACGTAATGATTTCAGCCCAAAGAGGCCTATTCCAGCGCTCATAATCTCGGTTCGCACCACAGCTAGCAGGAAACAAATCAATCAATTGCTGAGGATAGAAATTGGGGTTTCTGCTTTTGAGTTGTTGATATTGATAGTGATCTGAAGAGTTTAAGTGGGATTTCTTTCTGAATTGTTGTGACGTTTTGTGACTTTTTGTTTCATTTGTTTTTCGTGCCGTTTTGTTTTGTTTTGTTTTGTTTTGTTTTGTTTTGTTTTGTTTTTTTTTGTTTGTTTTGTTCTGTTTGTTTTGTTGTTTTTGTGAAACACCATTCAGAAACAAAAATGAGCACAAAAATGTGGTTTGGATAGCTGTTCTTGATCCAGGCGTTATGGTTGCTGAAGCGATTCTTGAGTTGACGAGATGTTACTTCTCTGAGGATGTTGTTGCTTGTCTTCTGCGAAGTATGTGCGACGTTACCCAACACTTGCCCTCTCCCTGACCTTCACTGACAAATAAAGATCAATACAAGAAGGTCATTTCTTTACTTTTGCGAGACAGATATGTGGTTGAGCTCTCCCCTTTTCAAAGATCTTTGTTGGGATTATGTCTTTGTTTAGATGAATCTACAAGCTCAGGAGCTGGTATGAGAGAGTTAACTTTGGCAGTGGAGTTTTCGAAGTCCAGTGAACGACTTTTCACTTTAATATATCTATGGATCGGGTACGTCATCATTGACCGCAAGCAGGAGGCACAAACTGTTTTCAGAACAATTAGAGCAACATATGAACACGACGAGGAGTGGGTACGAGGCCTTGTGATTTCTGGACCTGGTCTTCCGCAGGTTAACAAAGAAGCAACATTACCAAAACTTTTTGAAAATGAATGTAATTCACAGACAGTCGATGAAGACCTACTGAAAAAGCTACTGAAGAAAATCTTTAAGAAAGCTATGAAATTCCAGTTTATCTCACATCGAGAAGTGGCTCACTGTGATACCATTTTAAGAAAGTTTGAAAACCTTTCATCACAAAAAACGGGGAAGTTATTCAGTAAGGAAACTTTTATAATCTTGAAGGTTCTGTTGGGGCTTTTAGATATGTACAGGGGAGAGTTTGATGTCGCCCTAAAGAAACTCGAAGCTGCCAAAAAAGAAATCGAAATCAAGAATTCTCTGATATCATATACGGGGTACCACAAGTCTATCATCATGCTTTATGCTCACTCGCTAATGCAAGAACATAATCCTAGTGTCGAGAAGATAAGCGATCTCTTACAAACAATCGTGAACTTGAGTGAAGGGTTTAATTCTCAAGTTGAATTGGAAGCTGGAAGGTTAAAGCCTTACTTCCAGATTACAGGTCTTTTATGCTTGGAACACTACATGTACCTCACAACTAATGGCATTCCACACTCGAAAGAAAATTCTAAAGACTTTTTATATGAATCGATGCGAAAATTAGTCATTTCATCCGCCATTAAAACAGTCGATGATTCAGCATCTGCTAATGCCTTTGATTTATTGCTAGGTATGATGTTTTTACATGGAAAGATAAAGGTTAGAACAGTCTTTTTCTTCAATTTTTTAAAGAATTACTTCCATTTAGAGCAGAGCTGTCGGCCTAAACCATTTGATGTTCAGTGCCTTTCAAGGTCTGGTACCGATATTCTGCGAGGTTTTTCTCCAATTGTACAAAAATTTAACAATACTATGACACGGTTAACTAGAGATGAGAGATACAGGCTCATTAATTGCCAGAGCTGCATTCCAATGTTTGAGTTGGCTAAGAATGATTCTCACCTTAAAATCATTCCCCCAACAGTATACAACAATCAACAGTTCACTACGCTAAATCCCTCGGATAAATCTGATGACTTTATGAACGAGGATCTCATTAATCTTTGGTTGAACTCTTTTAATGATTACAATAAATCTTTACCAGCTACAGTTAGGATTTTTTGTACAGAAATGCGTTACGGAGAATTTTGACCTTCAAATGTTTTTAGGAGTCGTTCTATTGCGTGTTTTCGCTTTAAGTTGAACTCAAATTAGATTGAAGATACATACAAATAATAAACCACTGTAAAAATTGTTTTCCCAAGGTTAGTCTTTTTCTGTCTTGAGACTCGATATCAACTAGTCCAGCTTGGCGTTCGGAGATCAGCATCTCTTGTGGGACACAAATCTCAATTTTGAATTGAGTTCTACAGCGACGAACTTAAACCTTGCCATTGAACCTAGTTTATGAATTATTAGGTTTTTTCAGAGACTTTTTTTTTTAGCTTTGACTGTATAACTGGGGGAAATCATAAATTTTTGAGTTCGGGACTCTAGACGAACTATATAGTTGAATAGTTAATCGTACATTCTTCTTCAAGACCTGGGGACGAGAATGTTGAACCAAGAAACCTTATCAGAATCACAAAAGAAGAGTTCGTAAATCTTTTACTGAAGCTGCACGTAAACGGCAACCAATAAACTGTAAAACAATATAGGTGAAGCTATAGGTAACAGAATGTACTTGTATCCCTACTATAGGAGTTTAACAGTAGCTAAAGATGTAAAAACTATGATGCTGACCTTTAGAGTATTTTCGATGGCCTTAGACCAAAATAACCATAGATTCGCCCATGAATCAGGAGGGATAAAAGACGTGCAAATTCAATAAATCCACCATCTTACAAGAACAAAGAACCCAAACATGATATACATCTTAAGGGTAGAAAGGCGGGATTGGAATTTGGAAAGCATATAAAAGCCTTGAGATTCCCCCAAAACTAGTCTCGACTCTCTACCCGATCTGATACCTGATGCCAAATATACCAGATAATTGTCCATCAGCCTTACATTTTG